>MCJB01031199.1:8566-73912 GCA_002018475.1 Nicotiana obtusifolia
TAATAAGCATCAGGGTAAGAGACATACAACCTGTACCATCTGAATGCCTCTGAGGGCGACTAACCATGTCATGCCTGACATGCATATGCATATACATATATTTACATCCTTTTGAAAACCATCATATACATATATACGCCTCAGTGGGCCTCATCATCATCTCATACATATGCCTCTGTGGGCCTCCTCATTATCATACCCAACTGATCAGTGGTCGCACAATAGGTGCCATACCCGGCCAACTATAGCGCGGCTCGGTAGAGTAAAATAGCTGTCGACTATAGCGCGACTAAGTAGAGTAAACCATATACATATGTATAGTTGCACAATAGGTGCCATACCCGGCCGACTATAGCGCGACTCGGTAGAGTAAAATAGATAATGCATGCTGGACTCATAAGAGTCATACTACCATGGTGAAATAATAACATATCAATCCTCCCATAAGAGGGGAAACAATATACGTGCTGCTACCTTCTAAGAGTAGAGTATCTTTGGGGTTCGTTCATTGCATTGTGTACAGTCAGAGTCGTGCAAAAGAAGGAAAAGGATAGTCTCACATACCTTGCAATACTTTCCAATCTCAAGCTATGAAACTTCCACGACTTCTTAGTCTACAATAAGAGGAAGGACACTAACGTTATCGTTTAAGCGTCGTAACTATTATGTACCGACTGTAACCTATTTTACGATAAAACGGACAGCACCTCCCCTATATATATGACCTCACACAAGTCAAAACAGCCACCAAACAGCCAAACAACATCAACAAGAATCATATTGAACCTCCCAAAACAGTCCACGCACAAACCAATCACTTCATACGTACAATGGCCACTATAGTCGTATCAAACGATCCGGAAATGTTATGAACAACTATCAGGCCACAACCCTAAATATATATGGTGTTTCTCCATACCCTTCATCCTCCGAAACTCCACAAAATAGTAGTAGGACACGCAGCCTAACAACAACATAAAACAGTCCACAAAACAGTCCGCTACAAGTGAATAACTTGAACTCACGGCTTCCGATCACCGTCCCTTGAGTTCTTACATGTATAGAACGACTTACCAAGACTTAACAGTAGAAAACATGTATTAGATAGAGCAGTAAACTCACCTTGCTTGTTAGATAACTCAGCCCTTGCTTTGGTTCCTCAAACTCTAGGGTTTACCTTCAACTAGAACTTGAAAGAGGGGAAAATAGATTAGGGTTTGTGTGGGATTATTTTGGGGAGGGGTTGCAGGGGTTCTTTTCGGTTTTGAAGCTGTGAAATAATAGTGAATTATCTGGATTTATAAGCTTTTAAAATCCCTCTCTTAACCGACTTTGGGCTTTTAAATTTTAGCCCTTAATTTTTGGCAAGTAGGTGATGCACCTACTTGTCACATACCAGCCTGCGCAGTTCTACGGAAATACAATTATCTCAATACTCCAAGATTGTATTGACAAACGGTTTGAAGCATTGGAAACTAGACTCATAGAAATTTAATTTGGTAGGTAGATCACCCCGTAATTCCTTGTAAATTGGGAGAAAATCGCAGAAACATTTGACCTAACGTTTAAGTAAAATTGTGAACCTAAGTTGCGACAACTTTTGTCGACTTTTGTTTCATAACTCGTTTGACTTCAAGACTTATGAAACGGATATCATATCATCCAAATACCTTAAAACATGACCTCTTGGTGATGTTAACCACCTCTCGATTTTCCCAAAAATGCGAGTTACAACATCCTTAACTCGTTTATCCTCTAATACTTGTTAACCACCCTTATACACCTTTGCATCGTTTAAGACCAATAGGACTAAACTCTTATTGTCTCAAAGGTAATTCTCTTATCGAACCTAGGTAGACTATCTTACGGTGTAATCTAACACGTACAAATATGGGTTATAACACGAAATCTTTAGGCACTGCACTTTAATTCTTGAATCCACTAGGACCGTTATCGAGAGTCAACCACTCTGACCTAGTCCCGAAGATAACCAACTCCAACGCTCTACTAGCACATGACAGCCTCTCGAAAAAGCAACCGATTGCGCTATTTTCCTTGTACATCACGTCCACAAAAACATAAGCTCCGAGTCTTCCCCAAACCTGAACATGCATCGATAACGCCGAATATAGTACACGCCCATCTAGTTTTTTGCTGAATTACCCCTAATACTTCCTTTTTCTTAGTCATAAGTAATCCGCCAACGTATCGATAACCAGAAACTACACAGCCAGACAACCACGCGATCCAATTATAAACGGTGGGGCTTCTCCCACTTAGCTCTAAGCCACCATCGCATAATATAGAGCCCACGATGATTCCTCCATTCTCAATTACTATGATCTCGCACCATTAACCCGACAGACTTCTCGAAGTCTTTGTTAAGCTTTTCATGAACATCCTGGATCACAAGTCATAATCACACACTCGACCTCTTACTGGGTAGCAAGTAATATACCTCGCAGAAGCTTCATCAACATCACGTCGCTGCTAACCTGCTCACAGGAGATAACTCACCTGTGGAATTCCTTACCGACATCTTCTAACGACGCTGCACTGGGTACAACTACCCCGTAATCAGCAAATTCTCTTGAGCTCATGCTCACCCACCAGCTGTATAAGTCTGCTCCTTCCCTATTGACATCAACTGAAAGTTCAACAATACTTTACGAACTCAAGTCATATTGCACCTGAAACGATAATCAGATACTCACACCCTTATTCATTTCTGACCAACTTCTTTCTGCCATGTTCGATCTTTCTTCGTACGACAACCATCACTCCGAATAAAATACGTAGGCCAAATCACCTTCCATCATGATTCCCAAATCGTTCTACACTTTCTCAAGGCACGCAGCTATCCTACCACATAACCCATATGCTAATCTGTCACTCTCATTTTGGTTAAACCATCTCCTTTAAGCAACTTTTCAACCTCTGCTTCTCATACTTGGCCTGCTAGTACTTCAACCACCGCGAAACACTTCCTGCCATGTCGTTCCTCATACTTCGCTGGAATTGAATGCTGAACCTCTAAATCATACACTGAGAAATCCTCCTTTCGAGTCATTCACTGCCGCGTTCCATACATAAGCACTCTATCATTTCACCACATTGTATGACAACAACGCGTAGAAATCGTAGCAATTCGTGCACGGTCTCAAAACCATTGAAGATACAGATATTAAGCTGGAACATAAGAAAATCCTTCCACAAGACAATGATAATAGCCTGCCCGAACACGCATCTGGCACCACGTCTGTAGTACCACTACAATTCTTCGACGCCCAACTGATAACAAGCACTTCGCGCCGCATAAGATTGAGTGGGAAGGAAATAAAGGCATAAGCCTCAATAAAATCAAGCCAAACGATAAGGATATCAAGAATATGAAGTTTTTCCTAAAAGGTTCTACAGCCTCTCGAAGATAAATACAGACGTCTCCGTACCGATCCGCGAGACTCTACTAGACCCCTCATGACTCGTGAGACCTATGTAACCTGGCTCTGATACCAACCTGTCACGACCCTAGCCCCGAACCCGATCGTGATGGCGCCTCTTGTGAAGAAAAGGCCAGCCAATTTAACCAAAATCTCATTTTAAGCAGTCAATTAACAAGAAAAACAATACAAGCATAGTTTAATAGCAATCATTTGCGGAAAATATAGTTAAACATCCCGACACAGCCCAAACCAGGGTGTCACAAATCATGAGTAACTATGGATCCTGATACATTTCTACCAAATATAATATCTGGCACAACTGTTTGAACAGCATGGGAACAACAAGATAAGAGAGATACGGGGCTGCGGACACCAACATCTATCTCGTAGTCTCTGAATCACCGCCTGGACGGGAGGAGTCAGCACTCCCGAGCGGAACCAACAACGCCTGAATCTGCACACATGGTGCAGGGAGTAATGTGAGTACTCCGACTCAGTGAGTAATAACAATAAATAAAGACTGGAAGTAAGAAAACACATAAAGCACAAGGCATTCTATAATGAAGCATTTAAAACATTATTCGAAAACAGTAAATCAGTGAGAAATCAAGTAAAATCTCCCTTCAAAGGGTAAAACATGTAATCTTTTTTTTTTTCAGGTAAATAATGTGAAGTAAAACGTCGCCCCTCGGGCTCAGTATCAACAAATCCGCCGCTCGGGAAAAATCATGAAACAGTACCAGCCCCTCGGGCTCAAATCTCAGCACAATATCAGCCTCTCAGGCTATCACATGGAACAATATCAGCTCCTCGAGCTATCACATAGTACAATATCAGGCCCTCGGGCTATATTTCACATCACAATAGGTACCCGCGCTCACTGGGGGTGTACAGACTCTGGGAGGGGCCCCTTACGGCCCAAGCGCAATATCAAGCCACCTCGTGGCATAAATCTTGGCCCTCGGCCTCATATAAATCAAGCCACCTCGTGGCGTATATAAAGTATCTCAGGCCCTCGACCTCATATCAGTCACAAGCCACCTCGTGGCACATAAAGTATCTCAGGCCCTCGGCCTCGTATTAGTCACAAGCCACCTCGTGGAACATAAAGTATCTTAGGCCCTCGGCCTCATATCACTCAGTAAAAACCTCGCATCTGGCCCTCGGCCGCACTCAGTCTGAAAATCATCACAAGCCCCTCGGGCATAGTAAAATAGTAGTTCTCAGCCCAAAAACATCAGTCAAATATTATTTATGTCTCAAAACTGAGTAAAAGTGACTGAGTTGTAAAACAGTGAAAACAGCATGACTGAGTACAAGTAATAAGTCAAAATAGTGAGGAAACAGTGATAAAAATCCCCGAAGGGTTCAAATAATTGGCACGAAGCCCAAATATGGCAATCGGCCCAAGTCATAATAATAACAAATGAGTTTCAGTCAAATACGCGGTAAAATCTTCAATCAGGACGGACCAAGTCACAATCCCCAATAGTAAACAACCTTACGCTCATCGTCGAGCGTGTGTCTCACCTCAAAATAGCACTACGATGTACAATCCGGGGTTTCAAACCCTCAGAAAATCATTGACAATCACTACTCACCTCGAACGGGCGAAATCCCTAGCCCGAGACGCCTTTGCCCCTCGAATTGGCTTCCACACGCATCGAATCTACCCAAAATTAGAACTAGTACGTCACAATATGCTGAGGGGACAAAGCCCAAGCGAAACAATTGAAAAATACCAAGAAATTACAAAATTAGCAAAACCCGAGCCCCGGGCCCACTTCTCGAAGTTCAAAAATTTTCACATCAACGGGTTCCTTATCTCCCAATGAGTTCAACCATACAAAATTATCGAATTCAGACATCGGATCGACCTCCAAATCTTAACTCTAAACTTATGGACTTTTCACAATTTTTCCAATTAATCACCAATTAAATACTAAGAATAGCGATATGCTGGGGTAATTTGACCAAAGTTGAGTTAATAACACTTAACTCGATGTTTTTCTTGAAAATCTCCCGAAAGTCGCCTCAAAATTCGCTTTAATCCGAGCTCTATAGCTCCAAATATTTTTAAAATGGTCGAAATCCCCCCTTTTAAGAATCTGTCCAAGCAAGTCTTATTTGGACATATTTTCGAGGTTGATTTTGCTGCGATTTAGGGCGTTTTGGAGATGTTTCTTAGATGGTAACGACAGTGGGTTTTACATAGCCAATGGTTACTGATTTCTATTTACACAGGGTCAAAAATCGGGACAAAAACGCCCCTTTCAGGTTTAAAATGCGACCGCATTTCTGTCGCAAATCAGACATGCAGTCCGCATTTCTGATAAGGCCATCACAGGTTGTAACCATAGCCTTCACCGCATTCAGTGTGAGGTGTGGTTTGCGGTTCGCATTGCAGAAATGCGACCGCATATGAGACCGTATTTTTGACGTGGATCCTTGCCCGGGAATCTGTCTGGGTCTGCATCTCAGTGTGATGGATTTTCGGTCCGCATTTTATAAATACGACCGCATATGAGACCGCATTTCTGACGTCGATCTTTGCCCAGAAATCTGTCTGGGTATGGGATTCTTAGTGTGAGATGTGGTCCGCATTGTAGAAATGGGACCGCATTTCTGACATTGATCTTTGTCTAGAAATCTGTTTTGGTCTGTGATCTCAGTGTGAGATATGCGGTTCGCATTGTAGAAATGCGACCGCATTTCTGACATCGATCTTTCAATTTGATCCCGAATCGTCCGAAATCCAAACTCAACCACACAAACAACTTATAATATGCATTACAAAGCTGCTCGAGATCTTAAGTCGCTGAACGAGGCATGAATTCTTAAAACGGCAAGTCGGGTCATTACATTTAGCCTATCATATAAAGGAGCAATATCTCAAGACATATTTTTATAAAAAGGGGATATATAATTTAAGCTACCAAGAAATCTCTGTAGCTGAGTCCTATCAGTAATTACATCGGGAAATTTTGATGCAAAATCTATAGCCCATTGAATAGGCATGATTTTACCTTGACAAATATGATGACCAAGAAAACGAATATTAGTCTGAGATAAGCTCATTTTTGGTCAAACCATTTTGACTGACAATTTTCTTTAAAATGTCTAAATTCTTATAATGCAATTCCAGCATTTTTGAATAAATAAGAATATCGTCTATAAAAACAATGATAAAATCCATATATGAATTAAAAATATCATTCATGATTTTCTGAAATTCTGAACGGGCGTTTGGCCATCCAAGAATTCCTCTGATAGAGGAAAAGGACGCGAAAACTACGACCATTATAAAGGCCGAGGAGGACGAGGATCTTACACTCCACCATCCCTTATAATACAAAGAGGGGGAAAGATATTAATAAATGAGAAGATTTTTCAAGAAAGAGGAGAATCATCCTCAAGCACTATTAATTTGGAAGATATTCCTAAAAACAGCCCGTTATACAAGCAAATGTAGGCTTATCTAGCCTCACAGAGAACCACGCATAGTGATACTTATGCAAATGTGGCAGTTAAAAACTCTAATGATATCAAGAGTTACAAGAAAGTAATAAAAAAAGAAATGATATTTCCTTTAGAAAACCATGATTTACGGTGGAAGGATGAACCTTGGAAGATACTCCAAAGGTATTTGATTGAGAAATTATATTTTCCGGGCAAGTCATACAAAACTTGATCATACTATGAGAATATTCTGATAAGTTCTGGCAGTGCAGAATTCCAGCACTTTCAAGGTTATACCCCAGAAGAGAATGTTTATAACTTATCCAAGATTATTATCAAACAGATTATATCTGCTAAAGAGTGGGGAACATCCACCATGAAAGAACGACAAGTGATACTTGATGACAAACGTTTTAATTATACTTACTGGGATTATACCCAGGCTTTTAACGATGTTTTCTTTTATAATAATGATAAACATAAGCATACTTGGTTTATAAAAGAATATACTAAGGTATTCTCAAAACCTCTACCAAACTGGTGGTCATACCACGGTCCAACAATAGAAATATTGCCAACAACCTTCAGACAGTTATACAGCGAATGGATACAGGTATCTCCTGGTCTGGATGCGCTATACAAACAAGATCATATATGTTGGCTTGAGAAAATAGGTCATATCTATTTCTTTCTGGAATTTTCCATTCCTTAGTTTCATAAATGGGTACGAGAAGTTGGTTATACCGAAGAAGACATCCCCTGTTTATATCGGACGTACTTCAACAATATTTGGGACAAGTTGATAAAAAGGGACCCAAAAACGGATAAGTTACATGGACAAGAATTGATTGATAATATTAAAGGTTCCATAAAGACTTATAAGTCTAAAACCAAAGAAGTAATAATGGAAAATGCTTCCATTAAGTACGTTGCTAGGAAGATCAATTTCCAAGAAGGCAACAAAGAAGAGATAATAGCTCGCTACTTAGAAGGAGATCGGCGAAATTTACTTCAATTGATCGAACAAATTGCTGATAAATCAGACACTTCAATGAAAAGTGACACCTGCCATTCTATCAACGAAGAAGATCATAGTAGCTTGTTAAACGACGCAAAAAATAAAGAATCGGTAAACGAAGTTGACTTTCAAGATGTTGAAGAATTTCTCTAGAAAATAAAAAAGCTGGATAAAACCCAAGAAAAAAGACTCATGGATTAGCAAGACAAGATGAAAAGGGGACCCCACACGTCATAATTGTGGGACCAACAGACAAAACAAGATAAAGGACCCCACAAGTCATAATCGTGGGACCCGGACCCCACAAGTCATAATCATGGGACCCAAGACAGTGATGCCTGTCGCTGTGCAGTGATAGCTGCATTGTACATTACTGTAGAAAGATTCTTTTCTCTTCTTTAAATAGAGGCCTTTTCCTCAAATGTAGAGATACGAAAAAACTTTCAGTTTTATTTTCTCTTTCTAGATTTGCTCTTCCTTCTCTCTAAAAGAAGACAGTTTTGTAAAGAAGAAATCAAAAATCACCTAAAGTTTTGAGTCTTCATATGGAAGTGAGACCACATGCTTTTTCCTATCCCAGAAAGCACTCGGGTGGTCAGCACATATAGAAATAGCAAATTGTTTAGAGATTAATTTAATCTTTTCCTGAACTTTAGCTGTATTCAATGTATCAGTTATTGACATGCTGTAAATTTCATACCACAAGTATTTCATATGACTATGCTTCATATTAATCAAAGCATTAATATCACGCGCAACCGGATCAGTAAAAAAATCAAAAGATATTTTTCTATCGTTATAAACAGCATCAAATACTTTTTCATCTACCCTAGTAAATGGGTAAATAGCCCTTATAAAGGGCGTTCCTAGTATAATTGGAGGGTATAATTGATCCTTAACTAGTATGAAGAAATGAGGAATACAAACCTTTTGCTGACAAACATAAGCATTAGGTAATTTGTATTCTATCTTCATCTTATCACCAGATGCAGACTTGACATTATGAGAAGTCTTATGATAATATCGGGTTGGAATTAATCTTTCTTGAATACAAGAAATATCTGCACCGCTATCTATCAAAGCAGTTTCAGTAACAGAAAAGTCATTATCAATCAAAATAGTACATTTCACATACCATTTGTGAGCAGTAACTATTTGCATCATTCCAAGAAACATATCATGTTTGGGATTTGAGACAATCTGTTTAGAAAATTCAGAAAATTCTTCAAAATCATTTTCAGGTATAAAAATTCCCTTTTTCTTGTTATCAATAGGCAATCATTTGAAGAAGAGTTTTCTATCTGAGTAACTCGGTGATCTAAAATCATTTGATTTGTTCTAGAGATTTCATCTCATTTTTCAATTTTTCTACTTCAATTTTCAAATCATCCATTGAAGAATTATAACCGGAAATCTTTGGCTCGTTTTTTTTCTAAAAGTCTTCTTTGATCTTCTGCAAAAGAATAAGGAGCTTCATCGAGTATATCACACTTTCTTTGAAGTGTCTTATCTGCCGAATTTGAAGAGGTAGAAGCCATGTTAATAATCTTTTCTCGAAGATTATTAACAGTAACTTCTTTTAACAATTCCAAAATATTATCAGAAGTAATAGATTTAATATCAAAATCTTGAAATTGGGATTGTAGTTTATAAAAATTCATAGTGTCACAAGAACAATTATTCTGATCACAATTATCACAGTTATCAGTTTCAGAATTATCACTATCAAGCAAATTTAAAGAATCCTCAGAGACTTGGTTATCGGAAGAATTACTGTCATATTCTTCTCCTGAGGTTTCATCCATAACCTTAAGAATCTGATCTCTAGACTTACTGTCTAGTTCTAATATTAAAGCTTTCAGCTTTTCCTTTTTGCAATTTGGATCTATATGGCCAAATTTACGACATTTGTAGCACTTAATATTTTTTAAATCTCTCTTCGATCTATTCTTAACAAATCGATTTTCTTTGCGAAACTTCTTTCGCTTTTCTCTGCTCATCTTTTGTCCTATGACGATATTTCTTACCCTTTCTACGGTAAGCTTTTTCTATAGTATCACACGTTTTTTCCTATGAGGAGAATATATTTCTCCCATGCCGAATTGTTGGCAAAAATATCCTAACTGGGTTCTCTCAGTTAGTCTCTACTTCTTAATCTGCTGATTCAGTTTCAGCTCATTGCAAAGGTTAAGACCTTCCTGTGTACAAACTCCTATCAGTTTGCCGTAAGTATAGGTATTATAGGTTATTTGCGAAAACAATTATATGTCTTTATATGTGAAAGTTTTAGGTGAGCATATTAGTTCACTAGATTCTAAGATAGGAGAATTAATTGACTTAGTTAAAAAAATTAGTACTCCAAAGGAAACCTCAATGATAGTAAGGTCTACAAAGGTTACACCAAATTCTATTGCTTCTTCGAGCAAAACATTGATAGACGCGCCTATGAAACGACCTGTTGAAATAGAAGGTTTTCACCTTAAGTCCAAAGCAGACTTAGAAACACTAGTGACTGATAAGCTAGCTAGTTTAGATTTAAAACCTTTGGAAATGGCCTCCGAATTTTCTGAGAATGTCTTAGATCCTTCTAATGACCATAAGAAAGTTATGTGGTCCGAGCTTAATAAGCTTAGGAAAATAGGTAGAAAATATGCCAATAAACCTCTAATGAATACCTATTATTATCCTAGACCAACTCCACAAGATGTATTCGTGGAAGAAAGGGACTAGAACCAGACCAACACCAGTTATAGCGGGGATGCCATTTATGAGTGGAACTTAGATGGACTAACTGATAGGCATATTAGCATCTTAGTTCATAGGATGATGATGTATTCCACTATCTGTAAAGCCACTAGTTAAAGGAATACAGATACGATTATATGCAGAATGATAATTGCAGGATTTAAAGGTCAGATAAGAGGATGGTTGTGACGACCCGGCCAGTCGTCACATGAGTTACCGCTCCGTTTCCTCCATTTCTAATTCATTATGCTTCGTTATCCGTGTTTTATGTGATCGAGTTGAGTAATTTGCGTTCGGAGTGGTTTTGATAAGAAATAAGACACTTAGTCTCCTTTAAGATGGTTTAAATTGGAAAAGTCAACCGGATGTTGACTTATGAGCTAGAGGCCTCGGATGTGAGTTCCGATGATTCGGTTAGCTTCTGTAGGTGATTTATCACTTAGGAGTGTGATCGGAATTGGTTTTGGAGGTCCGGTGTAGAATTTGGCTTGAATTGGTGGAGTTAGTATTTTGGCGATTTCCGGTTGTTAGGCGAGATTTTGATCTGAGGGTCGGAATGGAATTCCGAGAGTTGTTGTAGCTTCATTATGTCATTTGGTATGTGTGTGCAAAATTTCATGTCATTCGGACGTGGTTGGTTGGGTTTTTGATCAAAAGAGTAATTTAGAAGATCTTGAAATTCTTAGGCTTGAATCCGTCGCAAATTTAGTGTTATGATGTTGTTTTGAGCGTTCCGAAGGTTGGAACAAGTTTGCATGATGTTATGGGATATGTTGGCATATTTGGTTGAGGTCCCAGTGGCCTCGGGTGAGTTTTGGATGGTTAAACGGACTATTTCATCTTTGGAAAAATTGCAGATTTTTTTTTTGCTTCAGCTGTGCACCAGAAAATTTCTGGTGCGAGTAGTCTAGTTTGGAAGCTCATATCTTGTAATCTATTAGAAATCAGAAAAATTGTAAAACATAAAAGTTGTAGCCCTTGTATTCTAGTTTCTAGAAAGTGAAACAATTCATGATTTGGATATTCTATGAGAATGTTATGATTGATTAAAGTTGGCTGGTGGAGCAATTTCGACAGAATTTTCTGATGCGTTTTAGAAGCTCATATCTCGGAATATATAAAGAGTTATATAGTGTACAACCTATCAAATGAAATATCTTCGAGTCTAGATTCTAAATCTTCAAACTGTTGATCATTTGGATATTTCCACAAGGGGTTATGAGCATTTTAACAGAAGGTGTACAGCAAAGGAAAATGGTAAGAGGGTGTACAACGTGCACAGCGCAAGATACAACTCGATGAAACCTGGGCAGAATGTTTTTAAGTCTTCTTGTCCGTGATTTTGGGTATATTTTCACTCATAGTTGCTCATTTTTGGAGGTTTTTGAAGGAAATTAACGAGGGATTCTAGGAGAATCGATTGGAGGTAAGAATTTCGGACCTAAAACTCGTTTATATTGTGAAATCCACCTAAAAAGTCATTTAAGTCTTGCTAAAAATGGATGAAATAGGGCTTGGGATTTTGAAATTCTAATTGCGTATTTGGAGGACCATTTGGGGTCAGATTTGAGAACTTTTGATATGTATGAACTCGTTGGGATATAAGGAACCCGATGATGTGAAAATTTCTGAGCTCCGAGAAGTGGGCCCCGGGCTCGGGTTTTGCTAATTTCAGAATTTTTGGTATTTTTCGATTGTTTCTGCTTGGGCTTTGTCCCCTCAGCATATTGTGACATACTCGTTTTGATTTTGGATAGATGCGACGCGCGTGGAGGCCAATTCGAGGGGCAAAGGCGTCGCGGGCTAGGGATTTAGCTGGTTCGAGCTGAGTAGTGATTGTAAATGATGTTCCGAGGGTTTGAAACCCCGGATTGTACATCGTAGTGCTATATTGAGGTGAGACACGCGCACAATGATGAGCGTGGGGTCGTTTACTACTGGGGATTGTGACTTGATCCGTCCCGATTGATGATTTTTACCGCGTATCAACTTATTTATTATCATCATGATTTGAGTTGATTGCCATATTCGGGCTTCGTGCCAATTATTTGAACCCTTCGGGGATTTTTATCACTGTTTCCTCTCTATTTTGACTTATTGCTTGAATTCAATCATTCTGTTTTCCACTGTTTTACAACTTAGCCATTTTTACTCAGCTTTGAGACCTAAATAATATTTTAATGATGTTTTGGGACTGAGAACAACTGTTTTACTATGCCCGACGGCTTGTGATGATTTTCTGATTGAGTGTGGCCGAGGGCCAGATGTGAGGATATACTGAGTGATATGAGGCTGAGGGCCTGAGATACTTTATATACGCCACAAGGTGGCTTGACAGATATGAGGCCGAGTGCCTAGATTTGACACCACGAGGTGGCTTGATATTGCGCTTGTCCGTAAGGGGCCCCTCCGGAGTATGTACACCCCCACTGAGCGCGGGTACCCATTGTGATGTGAGATATAGCCCGAGGGGCTAATATTGTACTATGTGATAGCCCGAGGGGCTAATACTGTTCCATGTGATAGCCCGAGGGGCTGGTATTGTTCTGAAATTTGAGCCCAAGGGGCTGGTACTGTTCTGCGATATTGCCCGAGGGGCGGATTTGTTGATACTAAGCCCGAGGGGTGATCTTCTATTTTTTTTTTACTTCACATTATTTACCTGAAAAATTACATGTTTTACCTGTTGAAAGGAGATTTTACTTTATTTCTCACTGATTTACTGTTTTCAAATGATGTTTTGCTTCTTCATTATAGAATGCCTTGTGCTTTACGTGCTTTCTTACTTTTAGTCCTTATTTATATTTATTACTCACTGGGTCGGAGTACTCACATTACTCCCTGCACCATGTGTGCAGATTCAGGCGTTGTTGGTTCAGCTCCGGAGTGCTGACGCCTCCCGTCCAGGCGGTGATTCAGAGGCTACGAGGTAGCTGTTGGTGTCCGCAGCCCCGTATCTCCCTTATCTTATTGTTTCTATGTTCTTCAAACAGATGTGCCAGATATTGTATTTAGTAGACTTTTATCAGGATCCATAGTTGCTCATGACTTGTGACACCCCGGTTTGGGCTGTGTCGGGATGGTTTCTATTATGGTTAGCTATATTTCCACGAATTATTTCTATTAAATCATGCTTATATTAATTTCATGTTAATTAGCTGCTTAAAATGAGATTCTGGTTAAATTGGCTGGTCTTGTCTTCACGAGAGGCGCCATCACGACCGGGTTCGGGTTTAGGGTCGTGACAATGGTGGGACATTTCCTATCTATAGTTGATAAAACTGTTATTATGGAAGCTACTACAGCAGAACCTGGATTTGATAATATAGGACGACATCTATTACCAAATAGGTCAGACGCTGTTTATACCTTAGCTTTAACCATTATAAAACACTTTAGTGGTAGATTTACCAATATGTACAAAAATATTCGTACCATGCTAAATAGCCTTAAATGTAAACACTAAGGTGAATTTAGGTGGTATAAAGACACCTTTCTTAGTAGGGTTATGGATTTACCTGAAAGTAATGCTGACAATTGGAAAGCAAAGTTTACAGATGGTTTGCCATATCAATTTGCAAAAAGAGTGAGAAAGACTCTTAGAGGTAATACCGCGCAAATAACCTATAATACCTATACTTATGGCAAACTGATAGGAGTTTGTACACAGGAAGGTCTTAACCTTTGCAACGAGCTGAAACAGAATCAGCAGATTAAGAAGCACAGACTAACTGAAAGAACCCAGTTAGGAGATTTTTTGCCAACAATTCGGCATGCGAGAAATTTATTCTTCTCATAGGAAAAAACTGTAACGACCCTAACCCTGAACCCGGTCATGATGGCGCCTCTCGTGAAGACAAGGCCAGCCAATTCAAACGAACTCTCATTTTTAAGCAAATAAATTAACAAGAAAATAATACAAGCATAGTTTAATAGCATTCATTCGCGGAAATATAGCTAATTATCCCGACTACAGTCCAAACCGGGGTGTCACAATGTCATGAGCAACTAATGAATCCAAATAACAAGATCACTAATTACAATATCTGGCACAATTGGTTGAAGAGCATGGAAAGAACAAGATAATAGAGATACAGGGCTGCGGACGCCAACAACTACCTCGTAGTCTCTTAATCACCGCCTGGATGGGAGAAATCAATACTCCGGAGCGGAACCAACAACGCCTGAATCTGCACACATGGTGCAGGGAGTAATGTGAGTACTCCAACTCAGTGGGTAATAAATGTAAATAACGACTGAAAGTAAGAAAACACATAAAGCACAAGGCATTCTATAATGAAGCATTTAAAACATCATTCGCAAACAGTAATCAGTGAGAAATTCAAGTAAAATCTCTTTTCAACGAGTAAAAACATGAAATCCTTTTTGGTAAATTATATAAAGTAAAACATCGCCCCTCGGGCTCAGTATCATTTAAAAACACGCCTCTCGTACATAATATCACATGGTACAACATCAGCCCCTCGGGCATATCACATGGTACAATATCAGCCCCTCGGGCATATAACATGGTACAACATCAGCCCCTCGGGCATATCACATGGTACAACATCAGCCCCTCAGGCATATCACATCACAATATCAGCCCCTTGGGCTATATTTCACATCACAATGGGTACCCGCGCTCACTGGGGGTGTACAGACTCCGGGAGGGGCCCCTTACGGCACAAGCGCAATATCAAGCCAACTCATGGCATACATCTAGGCCCTTGGCCTCATATCAATCAAGCCACCTCGTGGCGTATATACAGTATCTCAGGCCCTCGACCTCATATCAATCACAAGTCACCTCGTGGCACAATAAGTATCTCAGGCCCTCGGCCTCATATTAATCACAAGCCACCTCGTGGCACATAAAGTATCTCAGGCCCTCGGCCTCAAATCACTCAGTAAAAACCTCACATCTGGCCCTCGACCGCACTCAGTCAGAAAATCATTACAGGCCCCTTGGGCATAGTAAAACAGTAGTTCTTAGCCCAAAAACATCATTTAAAATATTGTGTAAATCTCGAGTAAAAATGACTGAGTTGTAAAACGGTGGAAACAGCATGGCTGAGTTCAAGTAATAAATACCAATAGTGAGGAACCAGTGATAAAAATCCCCGAAGGGTTCAAACAATTAGCACGAAGCCCAAATATGGCAATCAGCCTTAATCAAGATGATAACAAGTAAGTTTCAATCAAATGCGTAGTAAAATCATCAATCGGGGTGGACCAAGTCACAATCCCTAGTGGAAAACGACCCCACGCTCATCATCGATGTGCCTCACCTCAATATAGCACTATGATGTGCAAATCCGGAGTTTCAAACCCTCAGAACATTGTTTACAATCACTACTCACCTCGAACCAGCTAAATCCCTAGCCCGCGATGACTTTGCCCTTCGAATTGGCCTCCACGCACGTCGAATCTATCCAAAATCAGACTAATGCATCACAATATGCTGAGGGAACAAAGCCCAAGCGACAAAATCAAAAAAATCAAGAAATTACGAAATTAGCAAAACCCGAGCCCCGGGCCCACTTCTCGAAATTCAGAAATTCTTACATCAACGTGTCCCCTTACCTCCTAACGAGTTCAACCATATAAAAATTATCGAATTCCGATATTGGTTCGACCTCCAAGTCTTAAAATCTACTCTTAAGGGTTTTCCACAATTTCTCCAACCTAAGTCACCAATTACATGCTAAAAATAGCGATATACCGGGGTAATTTGACCAAAGTTGAGTTAAGAACACTTACCCCGACGTTTCCCATGAAAATCCACCAAAAATCGCCTCAAATTCGCTTCAACTCCGAGTCCTATGGCTCCAATTATGTCTAAGATGGCCAAAATTTCTTCTTTTAAGAATTTCTCCAAGAAAATCTCCTTTGGATATAGTTTTGAGGTTGATTTGCTGTGATTTTTGGTGTTTTGGATATAGTTTGGAGGTGTTTCTCTTAGGTGGTAACGAAAGTGGGTTTTGCATAGCAAATGGGCAATTGGTTCTATTTATAAAGGGTCAAAAATCGAGACAAAAATGCAACAGTCGGGTTAAAAATACGATCGTAGATCCGCTGCATATTCAACATGCGGTCCGCATCTTTGCTATGGCAATCGCAGATTGTAACCCTAGCCTTCACCGCAGTTCAATGTGAGGCACGGTTTGTGGTCCGCATTCCAGAAATTTGACCGTATTTCTGATGTTGATTTTTGTCTAGAAATCTGTCTCGGTCTGTAGTCTCAGTGTGATGGATATGCAGTCCACATTGTGGAAATGCGACCGCATTCCTTACCGCATTCTTGACGTCATTCTTTGCCCAGAAAACTGTCTGGGTGTGCGATCTCATTGTGCGATATGCGGTCCGCATTTGAGAAATGCGACCGCATTCCCGACTCTGGTTTTCTGCAAATTTTTCCAACAATGAATTAGACCGTTTAACCACCCAAAACTCACCAGAGGCCACTAGGACCTCAGCCAAATATACCAACCTACCCCATAACATTATTCAAACTTGTTCCAACCTTCGGAACGCTCAAAACAACCTCTCAACACCAGATTCGCGTCGAATTCAAGCCTAAGAAATTCAAAATCTTTTAAGTTACTCTTTTAATCAAAAACCCAATCAGACCATGTTCGAACGACATGAAATTTCGCACACATATCCCAAATGACATAACGAAACATAATAAGGTAGAAATGGGGAAAACGAAGCGGTAACTCATGAGATGACTGGCCGAGTCTTCACAAAAACGTCGTGATACTATAGAAAAAGCTTACCGTAGAAAGGGTAAGAAATATCGTTATAGGACAAAAGATGAGAGAGAAAAGCGAAAGAAGTTTCGCAAAGAAAATCGATTTGTTATGAATATATCGAAGAGAGATTTAAAAAATATTAAGTGCTACAATGTGGTAAATTTGGCCATATAGCTCCAAATTGCAAAAAGGAAAAGCTGAAAGCTTTAATATTAGAACTAGATGGTAAGTCTAGAGACCAGATTTTTAAAGTTATGGATGAAACCTCATGAGAAGAATATGACATTAGTTCTTCTGATAACCAAGTCTCTGAGGACTCTTTAAATTTGTTTGATAGTGATATTTCCGAAACTAATAACTGTGATAATTGTGATCAATAATTGTTCTTGTGATACAATGAATTTTTTATAAACAGTAATCCAATTTCAAGATTGTCACGACCCGAATCCCAAACCCGGTCGTTATGGCGCCTCTCGTGAAGACAAGGCCAGCCAATTCGAACAATAACTCGATTTAAGCAGTTATGACAGTACTTACATATTTTAATAACAGTAAATTGCGGAAACATAGCTAACCATCCCGACAACAGCCCAAACCGGGGTGTCACAATGTCATGAGCAACTAATGAAATCCTAATAATAAGATTACTATTACAATATCTCTGGCACAATTGTTTGAAGAAAGTGGAACAACAAGATAAAAGAGATACGGGGCTGCGGACTCCAACAGCTACCTCGTAGTCTCTGAATCACCGCTCTGACATTCGCAGTCAATGCCTCGGAGCGGAATCAATAACTCTTGAATCTGCACACATGGTGCAGGGAGTAATATGAGTACTTCCAACTCAGTGAGTAATACATATAAATAATGACTGAGAGTAAGGAAACACGTAAATCACAAGGCAGTGCATAATGAACCAGTAAAACATTATTTGAAAACAGTAAATCAGTGAGAAATCAAGCAAAAACCTCCCAGCTCTGGTTACCAGTTGCCATTGTTACCAACTGTAACATCCCTGGGCTCAGTATCATTTAAAAATCACGCCCCTCGGGCAATATCACTTTTAAAAACAGTATCATCTCCCCAGCTCTAGTTACCAGTTGCCATTGTTACCAACTGTAACATCACTAGGCTATATTTCCACAATCATCTCCCCAGCTCTAGTTACCAGTTGCCATTGTGACCAGCTACAACATCACTGGGCTATATTTCCATAATCATCTCCCCAGCTTTAGTTACCAGTTGCAATTGTTACCAACTGTAACATCACTGGGTACCCTGCGCTCACTGGGGGTGTACAGACTCTGGGAGGGGCCCCTTACGGCCCAAGCGCTATATCATATCTCGTGGCGGCGTGCCCACCGATCCCCTTTACATTATATCTCGTGGTAGGCGTACCACCCAATCCCTTTTTCATCATTTAAAATGTCATTGAAGAATCTCAAAACTAAGTAAAAGTGGTTGAATTGTAAACCGGTGGAAGACAACATGATTGAGTTTAAGTAATGAATCACACAGTGAGGAACAGTGATAAATACCCTCGAAGGGTTCAATAACCGACATGAAGCCCAAGTACGGCAATCTGCCCAATTCATGGTGATATCAAATGGATTTCAATCAAATATGTAGTGAAAATCATCAATCGGGACGGACCAAGTCACAATCCCCAGTAGTAAACGACCACACGCTCATCATCGAGCGTGTGTCTCACCTCAATATAGCACTACGATGTACAATTCGGGGTTTCAAACCCTCAGAACATCATTTACAATCACTACTCACCTCGAAATGGCCAAATCCCTATCCCGCGATGCCTTTGCCCCTCGAATTGGCCTCCACGCGCGTCAAATCAACCCAAAATCGAAACTAATACGTCACAATATGTTGAGGGAACAAAGCCCAAGCGAAAACAACCGAAAATACCAAGAAATCCCGAAACTAGCAAAACCCGAGCCCCGGGCCCACTTCTCGAAGTTCAAAATTTTTCACATCAACGGGTTCCTTATCTCCCAACGAGTTCAACCATACAAAAATTATCAAATTCCGACATCGGATTGGCTTTCAAATCTTAAATTTTCGTTGTTGGAAGATTTGGTAAAAATCTGATTTTTCTTCCATAAATTCATGGATTCATGATGTAAATGAGTATGGAATCATGATCTATAAAAGATTTATGTTAAAGAACACTTACCTCATTCAAATTTGTGGAAACCCCTCTAAAAATCGCCCAAACTGAGCTCCCCTAACTCTATTTTTGTCAAAAATGGCCAGAACCCCCGTTTTATAGTGTTTTTCAGCCTCGGGCGCCATAGGTGGCGCCGGGCGCTGCCTTTGGCGCTGGTTCCAGTAGCTACCCTGGGCGCTGGCGATTTTTCCCTGACACAGAAATAGGCATAACTTTCTCATACGATCTTCGAATTGGACAATTCTCTTTGCTATGACTCCGAAATTTCGATACGGATGTAATGCTTCAATTAAAACTGAATTTGGAGCCCATTTGCATAATATGATACCATTTATTCTTGAAGAGACAACATCGACACATTCTTGCAATGCCCAAGTTAAACTCCATCAACCATCCAAAATCCATTCGAGGCCCTCGGGACTTCAATCAAATATATCAACAAATCTTAAAACATCATATGGACTTAGTCGAGGCCTCAAATCCTATCAAACAACGCTAAATATACGAATCATACCCCAATTCAAGCCTAATGAAACTAACAAATTCCAACTTCTACATTCGATGCCGAACCCTATCAAATCGAGTCCGATTGACCTCAAATTTTGCACACAAGTCATAAATAACATAATGGACCTACGAAGATTTTCAGAACTGGATTCCGACCCCGATATCAAAAAGTCAACTCCTTGGTCAAACTTTCCAAAAATCTTCTATTTTCCAACATTAGCCAAAATGCGTTGAATTGTCCTACGGTCTTCCAATTTCAAATCCGGACATACGCGTAAGTCCGAAATCACCATACGAAGCTATAGCAACTCTCAGAATTCCATTACGACCCTCGGATCAAAATCTCGCCTAACAACCGAAAATCGCCAAAATACTACTCCACTAATTCAAGCTTAATTTTACACCAGACCTCCAAAAACCAATTCCGATCGCACTCCTAAGTCATAAATCACCTCCCGAAGCTAACCGAACCATCGGAACTCACATCCGAGCCCTCTAACTCATAAGTCAACATCCTGTTGACTTTTCCAGCTTAAACCTTCTTAAAAGAGACTAGTGTCTCATCTCTTGCCAAACTCACTCCTAACGCAAACTACTCAACTCGATCACATAAAACATGGATAATGAAGCATAATGAGATGGAAAATGGGAAAAACGGAGCGGTAACTCACGAGACAACTAGCCGGGTCGTCACATTAGATTTTGATATTAAACCTATTACTTCTGATAATATTTTGAAATTGTTAAAAGAAGGTACTGATAATAATCTTCGAGAAAAGATTATTAACATGGCTTCTATCTCTTCAAATTTGGTAGATAAGCCACTTCAAAGAAAGCGTGATATACTCGATGAAGCTCCTTATTCTTTTGCAGAAGTTCAAAGAAGACTTTTAGAAAAGAACAAGAGAAAGATTTTCAGTTATAATTCTTCAATGGATGATTTGAAAATTGAAGTAGAAAAATTGAAAAATGAGATTAGATATCTAAAACAAAATCAAATGATTTTAGATCACCGAGTTACTCAGATAGAAAACTCTTCTTCAAATGAATTGCCTGTTGATAACAAGAAAAAGGAAATATATATACCTGAAAATGATTTTGAAAAAGTTTCTGAATTTTCTAAACAGATTGTCTCAAAAATTCCAAACATGATATGTTTCTTGGAATGATGCAAATAGTTACTGCTCACAAATGGTACGTAAAATGTACTATTTTGATTGATAATGACTATTCTGTTACTGAAACTGCTTTGCTAGATAGCGATGCAGATATTTCTTGTATTCAAGAAAGATTAATTCTAACCCGATATTATCATAAGACTTCTCATAATGTCAAGTCTGCATCTGGTGATAAGATGAAGATAGAATACAAATTACCTAATGCTTATATTTGTCAGCAAAAGGTTTGTATTCCTCATTTCTTCATACTAGTTAAAGATCAATTATACCCTCCAATTAAACTAGGAAAGCCCTTTATAAGGGCTATTTACCCATTTACTAAGGTAGATGAAAAGGTATTTGATGCTGTTTATAATGATACAAAAATATCTTTTAATTTTTTTACTGATCCGGTTACGCATGATATTAATGCTTTGATTAATATGAATCATAGTCATATGAAATACTTGCAATATGAAATTTACAGCATGTCAATAACTGATACATTGAATTTAGCTAAAGTTCAAAATTAAAATAATCTTTAAATAATTTGCTATTTCTATATCTGCTGACCACCCGAGTGCTTTCTGGGATAGGAAAGAGCATGTGGTTTCACTTCCATATGAAGACTCTTTTTTTGAGGAAAATATTCCATAGAAGACCAGGATCTGGGTCGGCTAGCGATAGTCCGCACGGCGTTATAGAAGACTAGGATTTGGATCGGCTGGCGATAGTCCGCACGGCGTCACTAGACCGATTGAAATTGTATCCTTGATTTGTTAACAAGAATCAAAATTAAGGGGTTCTATGATATGAATCTTTAGCCTTATGATTATGTAGATAATTAGCTGTATGGTAAACCTTTTACCCAAGCAAGGGGCCTGTCAGTAACTAAGTACTGCAGTTACTTTAGACCATGTGTCTAGGACATCCCCAAGGATTCACTGGGATCCTAACGGCCTTAAACAACTCAAAATAAACGGCCTTATCTGTGACGACCCGGCCAGTCATCTCGTAAGTTACTGCTCTGTCTTCCCCATTTTCTGTCTCATTATGTTTCATTATCTGTGTTTAACGTAACCAAGTCGAGTAGTTGAGTGCGGGGTAGACTTGGTAAGAAACAAAACACTTAGTCTCTTTCAAGAAGGTTTAAACCAGAAAGTTAACTGGATGTTGACTTCTAGGTTAGAAGGCTCGGATATGAGTTCCCATGGTTCGGTTACTTTCGGGAGATGATTTATGACTTAGGAGTGAGATCGGAAATAGTTTTGGAGGTCCGGTGTAGAATTAGGGTTGAATTGGCGAAGTTAGCATTTTGGCAAATTCCGGGTGTTAGGCGAGATTTTGATCCGAGGGTCGGAAAGAAATTCCGAAAGTTGCTGTAGCTTCGATATGTGATTTAGGATTTGCGTGCAAAATTTCGGGTCATTCGAACGTGGTTTGGTTGGGTTTTAGGTCAGCAGAGCAATTTAGAAGATTTTTGGATCCTTAGGCTTGAATCCGACGCGAATTGGTGTTGATAGGTTGTTTAGAACGTTCCGAAGGTTGGAACAAGTTTGAGTAATATTATGAGATAGGTTGGCATGTTTGGTTAAGGTTCTAGTGGCCTCGGGTGAGTTTTGGGTGGTTAAACGAACTAATTTGTTATTGGAAAAGAAAGTTGCAGAAAACCAGGTGTCGAGAATGCGGTCGCATTTCTCAAATGCGGACCGCATATCTCTCCAAGAGATCGCAAACCCAGGCAGGTTCCTGGGCAAAGTTCATGTCAGAAATGCGGTAGGAAATGCAGACCGCATAGCTAACATGCGGACTGCATATCTGACATCGAGACCGCAAACTGAAACAGAAAAACTGAACAAAATGTAACGTCAAAAATGCGGTCAGAAACGCGGTCGCATTTCGGAAATGCGGACCGCATTTCACCATGCTGAGATCGCATATCGGGACAGAATTTTAGGACAAAAATCTACGTCGAGAATGCGGTCGAAATGCGATCACAAACCTGGAATGCGGACAGCAAACCATGTTTCATGTTGAAATTGTGGTGAAGGCTAGGGCCACTTTTGCGGTGGCCACGTCAAATATGCGGACCGCATATCTGTTCTGCGACAGATATGCGATCGCATATACGGCCGGACAGGGGTGTTTTTTTCTCGATTTTTGGCCCCTTTATAAATAGAAATCAGTGCCCATTTGCCATGCAAGACCCATTTTCGTTACCCACAAAGAGAAACACCTCCAAACACCATAAAACCACAACAAATCAACCTTAAAACTACATCCAAAGGACATTTCTTGGACAATTTCTTAAGAGGAAGAGTTTTGACCATCTTGAACATTGTTGGAGCTATAGAGCTCGGGTCGAAGCAAGTGTTGGGGCAATTCTTGGAAGATTACCAAGGGAAAACATCGGGGTAAGTGTTCTAGACTTAATCTTGGGAAAATTGCCCAAACCTACTGCTACTCTAGCTTGTAATTGGTGATTTAAGTTGAGAAAATTGTGGAAAACCCTTGAGTTTAGATTTTAAGACTTGGAGGTCGAACCGATGTTGGAATTCGATAAATCTTGTATGATTGAACTCGGGGGAAGGTAAGGAACCCGTTGAGGTAAAAAAATTACCGAATTTCGAGAAGTGGGCCCGACGCTCGAGTTCTGCTAATTTTTGGATTTCTTAGTATTTATTGATTGTTTTCGCGTGGGCTTTGTTCCCTCAACATATTTTGACGTAATTATTCTAAATTTGGATAGATTCGACGCATGTGGAGGCCAATTCGAAGGGCAAAGGCATCATGGGCTAGGAATTTCGCCGGTTCGAGATGAGTAGTGATTGTAAATGATGTCCTGAGGGTTCGAAACCCCGGATTTGCACATCGTAGTGCTATATTTAAGTGAGCCACATGCTCGATGATGAGCGTGGGGTCGTTTACTTCTGGGACTGTGACTTGGTCTGTCCCGATTGATGATTTTTACTACATATTTGATTGAACCTATTTGATATCATCATGTTTTGGGTTGATTGCCATATTTGGGCCTCGTGCCAATTGTTTGAACCCTCCGGGGATTTTTATCACAATTTCCTCACTATTTGTACTTATTACTTGAACTCAGTCATGTTGTTTCCACTGTTGTACAATTCAGCCACTTTTTACTCAGTTTTGAGATTTACACAATATTTGAAATGATGTTTGGGCTGAGAACTACTGTTCTACTATGCCCGAGGGGCTTGTGATGATTTTTTCTGACTGAGTGCGGCCGAGGGCCAGGTGTGAGGTTTTACTGAGTGATATGAGGCCGAGGGCCTGAGATACTGTATATACGCCACGAGATGTCTTGATTGATATGAGGCCAAGGGTCTAGATGTATGCCGCGAGGTGTCTTGATATAGCGCTTGGGCCGTAAGGGGCCCCTCCCGGAGTCTGTACACCCCCAGTGAGCGCAGGGTACCAAGAGATAATACAGTTGGTAACAATGACAACTATAGGTTACGGTTGGTAATAATGACAACCGGTAACCAGAGATATTGTAGTTGGTAACAATGACAACTGTAGGTTACGGTTGGTAACAATGACAACCGGTAACCAGGAAGAGCACGCAGAACAAATATTGTGCATCGATAATAGGTTACGGTTGGTAACAATGACAACTATAGGTTACGGTTGGTAACAATGTGCATCGATTATAGGCAATTGAACAAGGTAACAGTCAAGAACAAATATCCTTTGCCTCGCATCGATGATTTATTTGACCATCTTCAGGGAGCGCGAGTGTTCTCTAAGATTGATCTCCATTCAGGATATCACAGTTAAAGATCAGGGATGCAGATATTCTTGAGACTGCTTTCCGGACTAGATATGGCCACTATGAGTTTCTTGTTATGTCTTTCGGGCTAACCAATGCCCTAACAGCGTTCATGCAGTTAATGAACAATGTATTTCGACTTTATCTGTATTCATTCGTGGTGGTATTCATTGATGATATTCTGGTGTACTCGCGTAACCAGGAAGAGCACGCAGAACATTTGCGAGTTGTATTACAGAGACTGAGGGAGGAGAAGCTTTATGCAAAATTCTCTAAGTGCAAGTTTTGGCTCAACTCAGTGGCTTTCTTGGGGCACGTAGTGTCTAGTGAGGGTATACAGGTTGATCCAAAGAAGATAGAGGCGGTCCAGAGTTGGCCTAGACCGTCCTCAATCACGGAGATTCGTAGCTTTCTTGGGTTGGCAGGCTATTATTACCGGTTTGTTCAGGGATTCTCATCCATCGCATCGCCCCTGATCAAATTGACTCAAAAGGGTGTTCCATTTGTGTGGTCGGACAAGTGTGAGGAGAGCTTTCAGAAGCTCAAGGCAACCTTAACCACAGCTCTAGTATTAGTTCTACCATCAGCCTCAGGTTTGTATACCGTGTATTGTGATTCCTCAAGAATTGGGATCGGTTGTGTACTAATGGAGGAGGGTAGAGTTATTGCTTATGCTTCTCGTCAGTTAAAGCCTCATGAGAAGAACTACCCCGTGCATGATTTGGAGCTGGCTGCCATAGTTCATGCTTTAAAGGTATAGAGGCATTACTTGTATGGCGTATCTTGTGAGGTATTTACTGATCACCGTAGCCTTCAAAATCTGTTCAAGCAAAAGGATCTAAATTTGAGGCAGCGGAGATGGCTGGAATTGCTCAAGGATTACGATATTACTATACTATACCATCTTGGAAAGGCCAACGTGGTGGCCGATGCTTTGAGCCGAAAGGCAGTGAGCATGGGGAGTTTGGCATACATTCCAGTTTGAGAGAGACCTCTCGCAGTCGATGTCCAGACCTTGGCCAATAGGTTTGTGAGATTAGACATCTCGAAATCCAATCGAGTATTGGCTTGCGTGGTTTCTCGGTCCTCGTTATACGATTGCATCAGGGAGCGTCAGTATGACGATCCCCATTTGCTTGTCCTTAAGGACAGATTCCAGCATAATGATGCTAAAGAGGTGACCATCGGTGACGATGGAGTGTTGAGGATGCAGGGCCGGATTTGTGTACCCAATGTGGATGGGCTCCGAGAGTTGATTCTGGAGGAGGCCCATAGCTCACAGTATTCCATTCATCCGGGTGCCGCAAAGATGTACCAGGATTTGAAGCAACATTATTGGTGGAGAAGGATGAAGAAGGATATAGTGGGATTCGTAGCTTGGTGTCTCAACTGTCAACAAGTAAAATATGAACATCAGAGGCCGGGTGGTTTGCTTCAGCAGATAGCTATTCCCGAGTGGAAATGGGAGTGGATCACTATGGACTTTGTGGTTGGACTCCCACGGACTTTGAAGAAGTTCGATGCTATATGGGTAATTGTGGATCGGCTGACCAAGTCCGCACATTTCATCCCTGTGTGTACTACTTATTCTTCAGAACGGTTGGCAAGGATTTTATATCCGAGAGATTGTCCGGCTGCACGGTTTCTATCATTTCAGATAGGGTACTCAGTTCACTTTGCAGTTCTGGAAAGTCGTATAGAGGGAGTTGGGTACTCATGTGGAATTAAGCAGAGCATTTCATCCTCATACGGATGGGCAATCCGAGCGTACCATTCAGATATTGGAGGACACGTTACGGGCATGCGCTATTGATTTCGGAGGCTCATGGGATGATTTTCTACCTCTAGCAGAGTCACTTATAACAACAGCTATCAGTCAAGTATTCAGATGGCTCCGTATGAGGCTTTGTATGGGAGGCGGTGTAGATCTCCGGTTGGTTGGTTCGAGCCTGGCGAAGCTAGGCTATTGGGGACTGACTTGGTTCAGGATGCTTTAGAGAAGGTGAAAACAATCCAGGAGAGGCTCCGTACAGCACAGTCGAGGTAAAAGAGTTATGCCGATAAGAAGGTTCGAGATGTGTCCTACATGGTTGGTGAGAAAGTCATGCTGAAAGTTTCGCCCATGAAAGGTGTTATGAGATTTGGGAAGAAAGGGCAATTGAGTCCTCGGTTCATTGGGCCGTTTGAAGTAATACGGAGAATCGGGGAGGTGGCTTGTGAGCTTGCTTTGCCACCCAGTCTGTCGAGTGTTCACCCAGTATTTCATGTTTCTATGCTCCGGAAGTATATTGGAGACCCGTCTCATATTTTGGACTTCAGCACGATTCAGTTGGATGATAATTTGACCTATGAGGTGGAGCCAGTGGCGATTTTGGATCGTCAGGTTCGGAAGTTGAGGTCCAAGGAGATAGCTTCAGTGAAAGTTCAATGGAGAGGTCGGTCCATGGAGGAGGCTAACTGGGAAACCGAGCAGGAAATGCAGAGCAGATACCCTCACCTATTTGAGACTTCAGGTATGTTTCTTGACCCGTTCAAGGACGAACGTTTGTTTAAGAGGGGGAGAATGTGACGACCCGGCCAGTCATCTCGTGGGTTACTGCTCCATCTTCCCCATTTTCTGTCTCATTATGTTTTTGTTATCTGTGTTTAACATTACCAGGTCGAGTAGTTGAGTGCGGGGTGGACTTGGTAAGAAACAAAACACTTAGTCTCTTTGAAGAAGGTTTAAACCGAAAAGTCAATCGGATGTTGACTTCTGGGTAAGAAGGCTCGGATGTGAGTTCCCATGGTTCGGTTAGTTTTGGGAGATGATTTATGACTTAGGAGTGGGATCGGAATTAGTTTTGGAGGTCCGGTGTAGAATTAGGGTTGAATTGGCGAAGTTAGCATTTTGGCAAATTCCGGGTGTTAGGCGAGATTTTGATCCGAGGGTCGGAATGAAATTCCGAAAGTTGCTGTAGCTTCGATATGTGATTTAGGACTTGCATGCAAAATTTCGGGTCATTCGGACGTGGTTTGGTTGGGTTTAGGTCAGCAGAGCAATTTAGAAGATTTTTGGATCCTTCGGCTTGAATCCGACGCGAATTGGTGTTGATAGGTTATTTTGAACGTTCTGAAGGTTGGAACAAATTCGAGTAATGTTATGAGATAGGTTGGCATGTTTGGTTAAGGTTCTAGTGGCCTCGAGTGAGTTTTGGGTGGTTAAACGGACTAATTCATCATTGGAAAAGAAAGTTGCAGAAAATCAGGTGTCGAGAATGCGGTCGCAATTCTCAAATGCGGACCCATATCTCTCTAAGAGATCGCAAACCCAGGCAGGTTCCTGGGCAAAGTTTATGTCAGAAATGCGGTAGGAAATGCGGACCCCATATCTAACATGCGGACGGCATATCTGACATCGAGACCGCAAACTAAGACAGAAAAACTGAACAAAATGTAACGCCAAAAATGCAGTCGCATTTCTGAAATGCGGACCGCATATCACCGTGCTGAGACCGCATATCGGGACAGAATTTTTGGACACAAATCTACGTCGAGAATGCCGTCGAAATGCGATCGCAAACCTGAAATGCGGACAGCAAACCATGCTTCATGTTGAAATTGCGGTGAAGGCTAGGGCCACTTTTGCGGTGGCCACGTCAAATATGCGGACCGCATATCTGTTCTGCGACAGATATGCGATCGCATATACGGCCGGACAGGGGTGTTTTTTTCTCGATTTTTGGCCCCTTTATAAATAGAAATCAGTGCCCATTTGCCATGCAAGACCCATTTTCGTTACCCACAAAGAGAAATACCTCCAAACACCATAAAACCACAACAAATCAACCTTAAAACTACATCCAAAGGACATTTGTTGGACAATTTCTCAAGAGGAAGTGTTTTGATCATCTTGAACATTGTTGGAGCTATAGAGCTCGGGTCGAAGCAAGTGTTGGGGCAATTCTTGGAAGATTCCCAAGGGAAAACATCGGGGTAAGTGTTCTAGACTTAATCTTGGGCAAATTACCCAAACCTTCTGCTACTCTAGCATGTAATTGGTGATTTAAGTTGAGAAAATTGTGAAAAACCCTTGAGTTTAGATTTTAAGACTTGGAGGCCGAACCGATGTCGGAATTCGATAAATCTTGTATGATTGAACTCGGGGGAAGATAAGGAACCCGTTGAGGTGAAAAAATTATTGAATTTCGAGAAGTGGGCCTGAGGCTCGGGTTTTGCTAATTTTGGGATTTCTTAGTATTTATTGATTGTTTTCGCATGGGCTTTGTTCCCTCAACATATTGTGACGTAATTATTCTGAATTTGGATAGATTCGACGCACGTGGAGGCCAATTCGTAGGGCAAATGCGTCATGGTCTAGGAATTTAGCCGTTTCGAGGTGAGTAGTGATTGTAAATGATGTCCTGAGGGTTCGAAACCCCGGATTTGCACATCGTAGTGCTATATTGAAGTGAGGCACACGCTCGATGATGAGTGTGGGGTCGTTTACTGCTGGGACTGTGACTTGGTCCGTCCTGATTGATGACTTTTACTACATTTTTGATTGAAACCTATTTGATATCATCATGTTTTGGGCTGATTGACATATTTGGGCTCGTGCCAATTGTTTGAACCCTCCGGGGATTTTTATCACTATTTCCTCACTATTTGTACTTATTACTTGAACTCGGTCATGTTGTTTTCACTGTTGTACAATTCAGCCACTTTTTACTCAGTTTTGAGATTTACACAATATTTGAAATGATGTTTGGGCTGAGAACTACTGTTCTACTATGCCCGAGGGGCTTGTGATGATTTTCTGACTGAGTGCGGCCGAGGGCCAGGTGTGAGGTTTTACTGAGTGATATGAGGCCGAGGGCCTGAGATACTGTATATACGCCACGAGATGTCTTGATTGATATGAGGCCAAGGGTCTAGATGTATGCCGCGAGGTGGCTTTATATAGTGCTTGGGCCGTAAGGGGCCCCTCCCGGAGTCTGTACACCCCCAGTGAGCGCAGGGTACCCAGAGATAATACAGTTGGTAACAATGACTACTGTAGGTTACGGTTGGTAATAATGACAACCGGTAACCAGAGATATTACAGTTGGTAACAATGACAACTGTAGGTTACGATTGGTAACAATGGAAACTGGTAACCAGAGCTGGGAAGATTTTTAAATGATTTCTTACCGAATTACTGTTTTCAAATAATGATTTACTGCTTCATTATGCGTTGCCTTGTGCTTTACATGTTTCCTTACTTTCAGTCATTATTTATATGTGCTACTCACTGAGTTGGAAGTACTCACATTACTCCCTGCACCATGTGTGCAGATTCAGACGTTATTGATTCCGCTCCGAGGCATTGACTACGATTGTCAGAGTGGTGACTCAGAGACTACGAGGTAGCTGTTGGCGTCCGTAGCCCCGTATCTCTTTATATCGTTATTTCCACTTTCTTCAAACAATTGTGCCAGAGATATTGTAATAGTAATCTTGTTATTAGGATTTCATTAGTTGCTCATGACTTTATGACACCCCGGTTTCGGGCTGGGATGGTTCACTATGTTTTTTCGCAAATGACCGCTATTAAACTATGTTGTATTGTTCTCTTGTTAAATTAACTTCTTAAAAGGAGTTATGATTCGAATTGGCTGGCTTTGTCTTCACGAGAGGCGCCATCACGACCGGGTTTGGGATTTGGGTCGTGCCATTATCACCAGACGCTAGAGGTAGCCACTAAGGCAAATCTGAAGTATGTAGTATATAGCACGACTGTACCACCATCTTGGAACCAAGCTAAAGATTTACATAATATAATTTAAGTATTTATATTTAGAATCTCTTGATTTTAATTAAGTCTAGAGCATCGTTAATATGAAGCTAAGAAGTATCATATTAACATAGATATAGATTTAGCCGGCTATAAACCTGGCCATTAGAGAAGAAACTATAATTGAAGGAGGTAGTACCTGAGAGTTGTGCCCAAAACATTAAGCGATTTTTGATTTCTTCTTTACAAAAATGAAAGATGAAGAACTTTACAAAACTGTCTTCTTTTAGAGAGAAGGCAGAGCAAATCTAGAAAGAGAAAATAAAACTGAAAGTTTTTCCATATGTTTACATTTGAGGCAAAGGCCTCTATTTAAAGAAGAGAAAAGAATCTTTCTACAATAATGTACCGTGCAGCTATCAGTGCAAAGTGACAGGTATCACTGTCTTGGGTCCCACGATTATGACTTGTGGGGTCCGGGTCCCACGATTATGACTTGTGGGGTCCTTTATCTTGTTTTTTCTGTTGGTCCCACAATTATGACGTGTGGGGTCCCCTTTTCATCTTGTCTTGCTAATCCATGACTCTTTTTCTTGGGTGTTATCCAGCTTTTTCATTTTCTGGAGAAATTCTTCAACATCTTAAAAGTTAACTTCGTTTACCGATTCTTCATTTTGTGTGTCGTTTAACATGCTACTATGATCTTCTTCGTTGATAGAATGGCTGGTGTCACTTTTCATTGAAGTGTTTGATTTATCAGCAATTTGTTCGATCGATTGAAGTAAATTTTGCCAAACTACTTCTAAGTAGCAAGCTGTTATCTTTTCTTTGTCGCCTTCTTGGAAATTGATCTTCCTAACAACGTACTTAATGGAAGCATTTTCCATTATTACTTCTTTGGTTTTAGACTTATAAGTCTTTATGGCACCTTTAATATTATCGATTAATTCTTGTCCATGTAACTTATCTGTTTTTGGGTCCCCCAAAGCCAACCACTTGTTCTATTGATTGTAGCAAGTTTTGATGAATGTCTTTCAGATATTCTTCTATCATTTGTTCTTTATTATTTTGCTGAAAATTGATCTTTCTGGCAATATATTTGATGGAAGCATTTGCCATCATTGCTTCTTTGGTTAAAAATACTATATTATAGTATTAAAAATGGCACATAAGTGGTTATAAACCTTATCTTTCAAGGACTTTAACATATAATGGCACATAAGTGGTTATAAACCAAGGAACAAAGTACATCACTTTGTTATGCAAAGAACGAATTTCATAAAATTCTTGGGAAATATTCCTTTTATCATCAGCACTGTAGGTGTCAAAGAACCAAGTTCTAAAATGGTTCCATTTATCACTAAATAATTTAGACTGAATATGTTGTCGGGCCAGTGATCCTGGACTAAAATCAATTTTGTAAAGGATGATTAAACACTATTAGGGTTGAAATCCATTTCGGATTGAGAAGGAATATCCTTATCTAAAGAAGTATCATCCTGAACTATATTATTTCTATTATCAATTTTGATACGCTCTACTCGTTTATCTATATCAGTAGTAGCAGTTGTATGCAAAGAAGCAGCTCGGTTTAACCTGGCTGGACCATAAACTGGTTCTACTGGAGCGATATAAGATTGGGTTGAAGGCAAAGAAAGCCTTCTATTGCCAGTAAATGAATGCCTGTAAGGCGTCAAAGACTTATTGTCTTCGAATTGAATACAAATTTGCCCTTCTGGGTTTGGGAAATATGAGAATAATCATAATTAGTAACAGTATCAGCTTGTTGACCCGAAGATATTACCGAGTCTAAAATCCATGTAGAGAAAAAATTAATTTCATTCCATCTGATAGGTCTCCTAGTGGTGACTTTGGATTTAGCGAAATTAGTCTCAAATATTATAGACTGATTAGACGAATCTGTCGGTTTGCAACGAGGATTTAAAGTAGACAAAAATTTATAATAAATCCTATATGACAAGCACATAAGTTTAGATCCAGGTGAATAGTTATAACCATGCGTTTTAACATTTAGAGTTAAAGCATCTAGAATATTAACATCTGAAAGAGATAACTGTAAATTGGGTTGTGCATTGAAATATACGGGAACATAACCACCGTAGATTCAATTGAACCCATCAGAGACTGTCTAAAATTAAAATTTCTAGCATGTCTTAAAGCTGCTAAGAAAGTCTCCGGTAACCCTTTAAGAGTTAATGGTTTGAAGGCAATTTGCACCATACCAATATGAACAAAATTATACTTATGTTTATAAATATCAATATCACGATTGTTTAACAAACGAATAGTCTGTTCTGAAGAATTTAAAGCAAGAGATTGCTCTGTCATTTTTATTAACTGTTTAGACGACAGTTTATCAAACCATATGTTTACTCTAAAATTCGAGCAACAATTGAATTTATTTGCGATGTTAAGGATACGTGAAATAATTCGATACAACGAAAAATATAACAGTAAAAATAATAATTGACTTAGGTAAATAAAGGGATGATGGTGGAATGAATTTTCTGTGATGGAGCAATATGCAATGAAAAGTAGACAACTTTCGTAAGAGATAGATAGAAAATGATAATCAGTATTCTAGTGTGTATTTCGTGTCTATACAATGAAGTTGCATCCCCCTTTATAGATAAGAAGAGAGTTCTACATATGGTAAAAGACTTAATTACAAGATAAATCAACTTAATTATAGGATAGAATATCCCTAGAAACACTGGTCTAACATCTCTGATGGTTGAGACCGTGAATCCCGCCGAGATATCAGTATTCCGCGAGATTTCCGGCCTTCCCGTTATATGAAATTCATCCTTTTACCATAAAATGCATCTTCCCCGATCGGTGTCGATTGCCTTATTTCGATCGCTCCGGTTCTGAATACAATGACGCCCGACCTCAGGCTTTCCTTCCCGAAATGCTGATCCCGATTTAAAGTAATCCGGTCTTGAACTACCCTTGAGCCCGACCTTCCTTATATTCTCGGTTGTATCTGACCCAATACAGATAATCCCCTCGTTTATTAGAGAGTAATGACAAAAAATGATATGAATCGTCATACTTCGAAATTAGGTAAACAACAGCATACTCATTAAGCATGACACGAAGTTCAAAGCATCAAATCACTCAACCTTAGGAAACCTTTTACTGGTGTGTGACGGCAGCACCGTGATGCACGTGACAGTTGCCAAAGGAAATCATTGCTTGTCTTACCTGACTGCAAACCCTGCAACTGCTGCAGGTACCATTTAATGCTCCCTTACCTCGTGGTTTGAACCGCCGCCTTTGGGAAAGTATAAATACTTCCCTCACTCTTTGAGTTCCAAACCTTTACGCTGCTCAAAAACCTGCTATTTCTAGTTTTCTGCATCTTTGCATCACAAAATCTCTCTTGCATCTTACACTTCTTCGCTTTTCGTTTCAATTGCTTCAATCATCATGGCCAAAACTTCTAAATCTGTTCCTCAGAAGGAACAATCTTCACCTTCTCAGCCCGCTGAATAGGCTGAGCCCGTTCGCATTGAGGAAACCTCCGCGGAACCTCCTTTGAAGGCCTTTGTACCAGTTGGGTGTTTTATCGGTTCTGACTTCAAAGTCGAGAAGCCTTCTTCAGTGCCCGGCCGAGGCGAATAGGTATTGATATTAGCTCGATCACCCATAAAGTCCTTGACAGGGTGAAGGCGGAGTACAAATGGGCCGATAAAGATATGGTAGTCCCTTCTCCGAGTGAGTCGATTACCACTCACGTGGAAGGTTACCTAAGCGTATACACTTACCCTTTCACGTTTGGATCCCTGGACCCCGTAATTGTCGATTTTTGTAAAAGATATAACGTTACTTTGAGTCAGGTTCATCCATCCGTTTGGCGTATTGTCCATCTCTTCCGCTTCTTCGTGAGTAAGGTCGAAGGTGGGGGCATCCCTTCACCGCTGACCACCTTCTTCGATTATACAGTCCCCGAATGTTCCGATGGGGGCTAATAAAACTTCCTCGCCGGGCCAGCAAGGCTACGTTCTCGAGCATTGATGAAGACAAAGACCGGGGCAAGATGAGTCGGTTTGTCCGAATAAGGACCTCCGATTTGATCCCCGCAGAATAAATGCCGTTCCCTGAGAAGTGGAACTTAAGTCGTAAGTGTCATCCTTTAAAGCCATTTATTGCTTTCCTTCAAATGTTTAATCGATATGTTCTGTAAGGTGCAGCCGCTTCCCAGACGTCGGCCGCAATTCAACACTTGAAGGATTGGGTCCGAAGAGTAGTGGCTCAAAAGACCTACTCGGAGCGAGCCTGGCGAGAAATATCGAAAGTCCTTTGGGAGGCCAAAAATCACGGTGACTCGGTCATATTTGTCTTTCTCATTTGGGGTAATTAATGTCAGCTCTAACTCTTGAAATCTTGCTTTGCAGGCCTCTCGAAAGATGCCAAAATGAGGTCGACACCCACCGATGGGGAAGCTCCTCGCCCTCTCCCCGTTTCGGAGAAAGAAGGGGGGAAGAAGAGAAAAGAAGCTCCCAGTCCTGCAGAGCCCGAGAAAAGGAAAAGCAGGAAAAAGATGAGGGCCCGCAAAGTCACAGTCACCGACCCTACCATCCAAGTGAGCGATAGCTCCGATGGGAAAAGGAGCCCCAAAACTTTAAACAATGAGCCACCTCGTGCAGTCCCCGAGTCAACCATCAGTGAAGCTTGCACTCCTCGAGAGGAGGATCTTGAGACGAGAATGAGAACCGGGATTCGAGCTGACACAGGAGGGGTAACACAAGGAGTCTCGGACATCCCGGAGACGATGGATTCACCTTCTTTTTCAGAGGCAACTCTAAACGATGCCCAGGCTGCAAGAATGCATACACCGAGTAAAGGTTCGGTTGCAGCTGGAGCCTTTGAAGAATTCTTCGATGGGGTGCCATCGGCTGGTACCTTCGGGCTTGAAGTGCCAAGAAGGAGTCCCCAGGCCGAGACGAGTGGGGTGTCTGTTGGTACCAAATTGGTCGACAGATTTCCTGCTCCGAGCTCCAACCCCGATCGGAAGAGGGTGATAGCGTTTTCCGTCCCCGAGGATGCTCGAGTATTGGGTGCACCGGTAGGCATGGCCAGCTATCTACATTGCTTGGTGATCAATGAGGACCAGGCCGTGATGAATGCAGTGGACTGGTCATGCTTATTCAGCAGGCATCGAACAGGGTATGCTTCCTTATATGTTAAATCTTATACCCAATATCTTATCCCTAAGTCTGCACTGACTATCTTAATATGTATACCTTGTAGTCTTAGGTGCTTCACCATGAGGCGTTCCTCCGAATCAAGGAAAGAATTACGTAGGAACGGGCACAACGTCAGCGGCTCGAAGGCGAGATGTCAAGCCTTCGGGCCGAGCTAGATTTCATGCGGAGGGAGCACAACAAAGAGGTTGACCAGCTGGGGCAACTGACTAATCGGTTAGTCCGACACCGGTTTGAAGTGAACGAGGCTAAGGCTGAAACTAGCGGTTGGAAAGCCATGGTTGAGACTCTGACTTCGGAAAAAGAGGCCCTCTAAATTCGCTTAGAAGGACAAGTCTCGGAGGCGCGGGAGAGGGTCGGAGTTCTCCAGCACCAAGTTGAGTCGCTTACCCAGGATCGGGGGGTTCTGGTCAACCAACTGCAAGAAGCAAAGTCGGAGATCGCTTCCACTAAGGCCGATGCTGAGGATTTGATAGCTCAATATAGAGCTGATGTCGAAGCCGAGCAAGCCGCCCAGGAGCAATCGAAGATGCTGGTCGAGTATACCAAATGCCAGACCCGCCTCTCCGTTCTCGAGAAGCTGCAAGCTCGGGGTTTCGATCTATCCTCTGAAGTCGCTGAAGCAACGAGGATCGAAGCTGAGATGAGGAAGCAAACTTTCCCCGAGGAAGATGAAGACTGCTCCGACTGACGTTGTTCTGTAGAAGTGTTGTTTTTGTAGTCTGAACGTATAAAAGAATTCTTTCATTGTATATAAATATCCTTTATATTATTTTGACTTTGTTCTGAAAATTTCATGTCTCGCCATTTCCTGCCTTAGCTAGGATTACAATTTTTTCTACGATCGACTGAATAAAGCCCGTACTGGGGATAACCTTGACCGATTAATGTACTGAACCGATTTCGGCAAATTTAAGATTGACTTGGCCTTGGCCTTATTTCAAATTCGGGATGGGCTAAACGAGCTTTGTCTACCCCCCCCCCCCCCCCCTGACCAATAAGCTATGCTTTTGGGATGTTAACGAATTGGGACCATGCCTTAGCAAAATTTGGGTCCCTTTCAATAAATTAATTCGGCCTTAGCCCTATTTTAGAGAATCGAGGCCTTTCCTTGGCAAGCCCCGATCGTCTCCGAATTTTAGTCTAGTTTGACTTTAGCCTTTCATAAACGGAGGTTGCCTGAATCGGTCTTACTTCTTTTTGAGTTTTGTTAACCCAATATGGCCTTGGCCTAGTAATCGATTATGGGGTTTGCCTTGTTATGTCTTACTCCCCTTCGAATCCAGTATGCATATTTTAACAATGTCAACTCTTTATAACGCGATGATAATCGAAGAAATAATCGAAGAAGCCCTTGGGCTCAGAAACTCAATGTTGATGCCAAAAGACTTTATTAATATTCATATGCTTGTACATCTTTGCTTAATGAGAGGGGCAGATCGACCTATTCAGGCACGGTTCTTCTGACTGTTTGACCCTTATATTGGTTCCTAGCGATCTTTGTGTAGTCCCCCTGATATCAAAGTAAGTCGATGAAGATTTCGAGAACAATATTAGAGTCGAATATCAAATTTCTGAACTCCGATGAATGACTGTTCTATGTTAGCACGATTTCTGGTTGCCTCATTAAAAACCTTGCCGTAAAACCCAATTTGGGACAAAACCGATCGAAGGAAAAAAGAGTGCAACGCGTGCTTTCGTCCTACTGCCTTGTGCTTATTGGTTTGATACCGATCCCTCCTGCATGAGTTAGTATCAACAAACGAAACAAAAGAAAAAATGAAATAAATTACCTCAACAATAATACCGCTTCAAGTGGCTTACGTTCCAGTTATTTGGCAACTGCTTGCCATCCATAGTCCCGAGCTTGTAAGACCCCTTTCCAGTGACCTTCAAGACAGTATAGGGACCTTCCCAGTTCGGTCCCAATTTTCCTTCGTTGGGGTCTCGGGTATTGGGCGTGATCCTTCTAAGTACCAAGTCCCCAGCGTTAAAATATCGGAGACGGGTTCTTCGGTTGTAGTACCTCTTGATTTTTTGCTTCTGGGCTGCCATTCGGACTAGAGCAGCTTCCCTCTTTTCATCCAAAAGTTCCAGACTGATGTTCATAGCTTCCTGGTTTGACTCTTCAGTTGCATATCGAAACCTGATGCTTGGTTTGCCTACTTCGACCGGTATCAATGCTTCGGTGCCATACATTAAGGAAAACGGGGTGGCCCCGGTACTGGTTTTTTTGGTTGTTTGGTATGCCCATAAAACCTCGGGCAACATCTCTCTCCATTTTTCTTTAGCGTCGGTCAGCCTTTTCTTTAAGTGTTGGATAATGGTTTTGTTGGTCGATTCTGCTTGACCATTGCCGCTGGGGTGGTATGGAGTCGATAATATCCTCTTGATCTTGTTATCTTCGAAGAACTTGGTTATTTTACTGCCGATGAACTGTTTGCCATTATCACATACGACTTCTGAAGGCATTCCAAACCGGCAAATAATATGGTCCCATATGAAGTCAATCACCTCCTTTTCCCTGACCTTCTCGTAAGCCTGTGCTTCCACCCACTTAGAAAAATAGTCAGTCATAAAAAGGATAAATTGAGCTTTACCTGGTGCTCGAGGGAGGGGACCGACGATGTCCATGCCCCACTTTATAAATGGCCATGGTGATATGACCGAATGTAGTGTTTCTCCGGGCCGGTGGATCATTGGTGCATGCTTTTGGCATCCGCTGCACTTGCGTACAAACTCCTTTGCATCTCTTTCCATGTTGTTCCAGTAATAGCCGGCCTGAATTATTTTTCGAACCAATGAATCGAAACCGGAATGGTTGCCACAAATTCCTTCGTGTATTTCTTTTAAGATGTACTCGGTGTCTCCAGGCCCAAGGCATATGGCTGGAGGTCATAAGGTTCCAAGTCGGCCAAGCAAAATCGGGCCGCCTTTGTGCGTAATGTTCTTGACTCTTTGGGATCGGATGCTAATTTGCCCGAACTAAGATATTCAACATATTTATTTCTCCAATCCCAAGTCAAGCTTATTGAGTTGACCTCTGCATGGCCTTCCTCCACGACCGACCTTAATAACTGTACGACCTTTTCAGAGTTGATTTCCTCAGCCTCGACCGACGAGCCTAAGTTGGCGAGGGCATCGGCTTCGCTATTTTGTTCTCGAGGTATATGCTGTAGGGTCCATTCCTTAAACCTGTGTAATGTGACTTGAAGTTTATCCACATACCTTTGCATACGTTCTTCCCTGATTTCGAACGTTCTATTTACTTGGTTGACTACAATGAGGGAATCGCATTTGGCCTCAATTACTTCTGCTCCCAAGTTTTTTGCTAACTCCAAACCTGCATTCATAGCCTCATATTCGGCTTCATTGTTTGTCAGTTTTATAGTCTTAATAGACTGTCGAATCGTATTCCCGGTCGGGGGTTTAAGTACGATGCCTAGCCCCGACCCTTTCGAATTTGAGGCGCCGTCTGTGAACAGAGTCCATACACCCAAAGGAGTCCCCGATTTGTTCATGAGATCTTTCTCGACCTCGGGGATGAGCGACGGCGTGAAATCGGCGACAAAATCGGCCAGTATTTGAGACTTTATCGAGGTTCAGGGTTGATATTCGATATCATACCCGCTTATTTCGATAGCCCACTTGGCCAACAGACCTGACAACTCGGGTTTATGCATAATGTTTCTAAGCGGGTAAGTCGTCACCACACATATTGGGTGACATTGGAAGTACGGTTTCAACTTTCTAGAGGCACTCAACAGTGCGAGTGCTAATTTTTCTAAGTGTGGGTACCTAGTTTCAGCCTCTCCTAGTGTTCTACTGACGTAGTAAATAGGAAATTGCGTACCCTGTTCTTATCGGACTAGGACCCCGCTCACTGCTATCTCCGATACGGCGAGGTAAAGGTATAATTGCTCGCTACTTTCGGCTTATGTAGTAAAGGCGGGCTCGAGAGATACCTTTTTAGTTCTTCCAATGCGTGTTGGCATTCCGGCCCCCATGAGAATTCGTTCTTCTTCTTCAGTAAGTTGAAGAATTGATGGCTCCTGTCCGACGACCTCGATATGAATCGGCCTAGTGCTGCTATCCGGCCTGTTAATTTCTGTACGGCCTTGACACTATCGACGACCGTTATGTCCTCGATGGCCTTAATTTTATCGGGGTTGATTTCTATTCCCCGGTTTGATACCATAAAGCCAAGGAATTTCACCGAGCCTACTCCAAATGCACACTTCTCCGGATTCAACTTCATGTTGTATTTTTTCTGGACATCGAATGTTTCCTGCAAATGACTTAAATGGTCCTCTGCTCGCAGGGACTTAACCAACATGTCATCGATATAAACTTCCATTGTTACACCTAGTTGGTTTTCGAACATTTTATTTACTAGGCGTTGGTAAGTAGCCCCCGCATTTTTAAGCGCAAAAGGCATCACATTATAGCAATAGGTGCCATACTTAGTGATGAAGGATGTTCTTTCTTGATCATCCTTATCCATTTGTATCTGGTTATATCCAGAGTAGGCGTCGAGAAAACTAAGAGTCTCGTGGCCAGCGGTAACATCGATCATGCGATCGATGTTGGGCAAAGGGAAAGAATCTTTGGGGCACGCTTTGTTTAGGTCTTTATAGTCTATACACATTCTAAGCTTATTTCCCTTCTTAGGGACTACAACTACATTAGCTAACCATTCTGGGTACTTAACCTCCCAAATGGACCCTATGTTCAAAAGTTTATTTACCTCGTTTTTTATGAAAGCCTGTTTAGCTTCGGACTGGGGTCTCCTCTTTTCCTTGATTGGCCGGAATTTCGGATCAACGCTTAGCTTGTGAGTTGTAATCTCCGGTGGTATGCCTGTCATGTCTAGATGGGACCAAGCAAAGGAATTTTCATTAGCTGAAAGGAAATTGATTAATTTGGCCCTAAGCTCGGAGTTTAAGCCCGAGCCCAAGTATACCTTTCGATCGGGTGCATCGTTGCGGATTGAAACTTGTTCGAGCTCTTCGATTGTCGATTTGGTCGCGTCGGACTCATCCGGAGCAATAAATGATCGGGGGACCCCGTAATCATCGGCGTCAAGCTGACTCCGTTCACCCCCGTCTATCGAGGGCAACCTCTCTGATTGCTATTTGGTCTTCTGGGAAAGAGTGGTAGGTTTTGACGCTGCCTCTTCCACTGTGAACATCTCCCTTGCAGCATGTTGTTCCCCATAAATGGTGACGACCCCCTCATGTGATGGAAATCTCAACATTTGATGTAATGTTGAAGGTACGGCTTTTGATGTCGTGCATCCAAGGCCTTCCGAGCAAGGCGTTATATCTCATGTCGCCTTCGATTACGCAGAATTTTGTTGCCCTGATAGTCCCAACAATATTCACCATTAGTGTTATTTCACCTTTAGTTGTTTCCGAAGCCATGTTAAAACCGTTGAGGACCCGAACCTCGGAGATAATCTGATTTGCCAGTCCTAGCTGTTCGATGACCCAAGACCGAACTATATTAGCTGAGCTCCCGGGGTCGATAAGCACACGTTTCACCCGGGTTTTGTGTACCACCATCGATATCACCAGGGCATCATTATGGGGCAGTGTAATCCCTTCTGCATCCATGTCGCTGAAGTATAAAGCTTCTTCTGCTGATTTGCCAGTATTTGACTTTCTTGTTTCGACCTTAATGGCCCCTGCATGGGCCTTGATGAAGGTATCTGCTAGCATGGCAAAGGAGTCGATGGAATTCGATGGTAAGTTGTGATACCATGTCATCGCTCCCTTGGACAGGGTCTCTCCGAATTTCTTCAGAAGAACGGACTCGATTTCATCGTTTTCGAGATTGTTCCCTTTTATAGCGCAAGTGTATGCCGTTACATGTTCATTTGGATCCGAGGTCCCGTTGTATTTGGGGATTTCCGGCATGCAGAACTTTTTTGGTATCGGTTTTGGAGCAGCACTGGATGGGAAAGGTTTTTGTACGAACTTCTTTGAGTCCAAACCTTTCAACACCGGGGGTGCTCAAAGGATCTGGTCTACCCTCGAATTATAGGTTTCCACCTTTTTGTCGTTAGCATCGATCCTTTTTTCACCCGACTCGACCCGCTTAGTCAGCTCCTCGAGCATCTTTATGATTCCGGAATTTACTCCCGAACCGCTTTCGTCCGGTTGTGCTGTGACTGGCTCATTTTGAAGAGCTATCCTTCGAGAAGAAATGGCTTCGACTCTGTCCGGAATCTGACTGCGGCTTTGTAATTAAGTTATGGCCGCTTGCTGGGCTTGCAGCATGTCAAATATTACTTTGAGGCTGATATCATCTCCTCCATTATGTTGAATCCCTAAATGGTGTTCCCCCCGAACGTTGTTCAACGGGTCAGAGGTCGGATCAGCGTCGACCGCCATTTGAGAATTGACGTCGATCGGGACCTCGTTTCCGGGCATAATGTTTTTTTCGCCTTGGTGGTTAAACTCGTTGTTGATGGGAAGTGAGTGCGATATGACTGTTATAATCTGAAAAACAGAAAATTCTGCAAAGAACAAGCATAAAATAGTGTGTGACAGAGAGTTGTATAAAAAATTCACTATTATCCTTAGCCCCACGGTGGGCGCCAAACTGTTTACTCTAAAATTCGAGCAACAATTGAATTTATTCGCGGTGTTAAGGATACGTGAAATAATTCGATACAACAAAAAATATAAAAGTAAAAATAATAATTGACTTAAGTAAATAAAGGAATGATCAAACCGTTGAGGTGGAATGAATTTTCTGTGATGGAGCAATATGCAATGAAAAATAGACAACTTTTGCAAGAGATAGATAGAAAATGATAATCAGTATTCTAGTGTGTATTTTGTGTCTATACAATGAAGTTGAATCCCCCTTTTATAGATCAGAAGAGAGTTCTACATATGGTAAAAGACTTAATTACAAGATAAATCAACTTAATTATAGGATGGAATATCCCTAGAAACACTGGTCTAACGTCTCTGATGGTTGAGACCATGATTCCCGCTGAGATATCAGTATTCCGCGAGATTTCCGGCCTTCCCGTTATATGAAATTGATCCTTTTACCGTAAAATGCATCTTCCCCGATCGGTGTCGATTGCCTTATTTCGATCGCTCCAATTCCGAATCCAATGACGCCCGACCTCAGGCTTTCCTTCCCGAAATGCTGATCCCGATTTAAAGTAATCCGGTCTTGAACTACACTTGAGCCCGACCTTCCTTATATGCTCGGTTGTATCTGACCCAATACACCATCCAAAGTCATATATTTGTTTAATGGGGACTTGGGGAATGGTCCATTTGTTTCACAAATCAAAATTTTGAGGTATATCTACCTCGTCTAATCTAGTATTTTTAATACTAGATATCAGAGCCTAGGAATTAGCTATATCTAAGGTATAGCCTGTTGAATAGGCGTGATTTTACCTTGACAAATATGATGACCAAGAAAATGAATATTAGTCTGAAATAAGCTCATTTTTGGATTTGATATAACTAAACCGTTTTGAATGACAATTTTCTTTAAAATGTCTAAATGCTTATAATGCAATTCCAGAGTTTTTGAATAAATAAGAATATCGTCTATATAAACAATGAGAAAATCCATATATGAATTAAAAATATCATTCATAATCTTTTGAAATTCTGAAGGGGCGTTTTTCAAACCAAAAGGCATCACATTCCACACATATTGCCCAAAGGGAACATTAAAAGCATTTTATAAGTATGTTCTTTAAATAACTGAATTTGCCAATAACTTGATTTTAAATCAAATTTCGAAAATATATTAGCATCATATAACCTAGAAAGTAAATCCTTCTTATTAGGAATCAGATATCTGGTCCATTTTAAAACCTTGTTTAAAGTCTTATAATTAATAATTAATTTAGGAATTCCTCGTTCCTTTTCAGCATCATTATTAACATAAAAAGCAGTACACGACCAAGGTGATCGAGAAGATTTTATTAAACCTTTCTGTAATAAACTGTCAATTTCTTTTTTGCAGAACTCTACTAATTCAAAGTTCATTTGAAAGGTTCTTGATTTCGTTGGAATATTTTCCTTAGAAAAAGAGTCTTCATATGGAAGTGAGACCACATGCTTTTTCCTATCCCAGAAAGCACTCGGGTGGTCAGCACATATAGAAATAGCAAATTGTTTAGAGATTAATTTAATCTTTTCTTGAACTTTAGCTGAATTCAATGTATCAGTTATTGACATGCTGTAAATTTCATACTGCAAGTATTTCATATGACTATGCTTCATATTAATCAAAGCATTAATATCACGCGTAACCGGATCAGTAACAAAACTGAAAGATATTTTTCTATCGTTATAAACAGCATCAAATCCTTTTTCATCTATCCTAGTAAATGGGTAAATAGCCCTTATAAAGGGCGTTCCTAGTATAATTGGAGGGTATAACTGATCCTTAACTAGTATGAAGAAATGAGGAATACAAACCTTTTCCTGACAAACATAAGCATTAGGTAATTTGTATTCTATCTTTATCTTATCACCAGATGCAGACTTGACATTATGAGAAGTCTTGTGATAATATCGAGTTGGAATTAATCCTTCTTGAATACAAGAAATATCTGGACCGCTATCTATCAAAGCAGTTTCAATAACAGAAAAGTCATTATCAATCAAAATAGTACATTTTACATACCATTTGTGAGCAGTAACTATTTGCATCATTCCAAGAAACATATCATGTTTGGGATTTGAGACAATCTGTTTAGAAAATTCAGAAATTTCTTCAAAATCATTTTTAGGTATAAAAATTCCCTTTTTGTTGTTATCAACATGCAATTCAAGTTTCATCTTTCCACTATAAATCGTGATTTTCTAAATCATTTCCCTTTTTATCACTTTCTCGTAACTCTTTATATCACAGAGTTTTCAACTGCGACATTTGCATATGTATCATTGTGCGTGGTTTTTTGTGAAGATAGTTAAGCCTGTATTTGCTCGAATAACGAACAATTGCTCGGAATATCTTCCAAATTGATTGAGTCAGAGGAAGATTCTCCTCTTTCATGAGAAATCTTCTCATTAGTAAGTATCTTTCCACCCCTTTGTATAACTGGGTTTTGAGTAGTATAATTGATTCTCCCACCATGACCTCTACAATTGCCATGGGTTCCACGTCCTCTTCCCCTATCAGAGGAAATCTTTGATGGCCATTACTGGCTCATCCGGCACTTAAATAAAATTTTATCAGTCATTAAAATACTCTCATGACGAAGAGAATTATCAATTCCCTTTTTATATTCGATATCAAAATCGAATGGTGCTAGTTGTGCTTTCCATCTAGCAAATATTATTTTAGAGGCATCATGCTTAAAATCTTGATTAAACATGAATTTAACAGCATGTGCGTCAGTTCTTATCAAGAACTTTTGATTTTATAAATCATCCTGAAATTTCAATACACATTTAACAATTGTTAGCATCTCATGGGCCACAGTAGCATATTTCTTTTGGGCCTCAGTCCATTTACCTGAATAGTACCTTATCAGATACTCTTTCTTGTCATGAGGGTTAACCTGTATTAAAATACCCCCAAAACCACTGTTAGAAGCATCTGTTTCTATAATCTTTTTCCATAAAGGATTAGCTAAAGCTAAACATGGAAGGGTAGCGACTTTCTTCTTCACCTATTAAACAATCTCAGTATGACTATCAGTCCAAGGAGATTTGTAGTCCTTTTTTAGCCTATCATATAAAGGAGCAATATCTCGAGACATAATTTTATAAAAAGGAGATATATAATTTAAGCTACCAAGAAATCTCTGTAGCTGAGTTCTATCAATAATTACATCGGGAAATTTTGATGCAAAATCTATAGCCCGTTGAATAGGCGTGATTTTACCTTGACAAATATGATGACCAAAAAAACGAATATTAGTCTGAAATAAGCTCATTTTTGGTTTTGATATAACTAAACCATATTGAATGACAATTTTCTTTAAAATATCTAAATGCTTATAATGCAATTCCAGAGTTTTTGAATAATAATAATATCGTCTATATAAACAATGATAAAATCCATATATGGATTAAAAATATCATTCACGATTTTTTGAAATTCTGAAGGGGCGTTTATCAAACCAAAAGGTATCACATTCCACTCATATTGCCCAAAGGGAACATTAAAAGCAGTTTTATAAGTATGTTCGTTAAATTACTGAATTTGCCAATAACCTGATTTTAAATCAAATTTCGAAAATATATTGGCATCATATAACCTAGAAAGTAAATCCTTCTTATTAGGAATCAGATATCTGATCCATTTTAAAACCTTGTTTAAAGGCTTATAATTAATAACTAATCTAGGAATTCCTCGTTCCTTTTCAGCAGCATTATTAACATAAAAAGCAGTACACGACCAAGGTGATCGAGAAGGTTTAATTAAACCATTCTGTAATAAACTGTAAATTTCTTTTTTGCAGAACTCTACTAATTCAAAGTTCATTTGACAGGGTCTTGATTTTGGTGGAATATTTTCCTCAGGAAAAAGAGTCTTCATGTGGAAGTGAGACCACATGTTCTTTCCTATCCCAGAAAGCACTCGGGTGGTCATCACATATAAAAATAGCAAATTGTTTAGAGATTAATTTAATCTTTTCCTGAACTTTAGCTGAATTCGATGTATCAGTTATTGACATGCTGTAAATTTCATACTGCAAGTATTTCATATGACTATGCTTCATATTAATCAAAGCATTAATATTACGCGTAACCGGATCAGTAACAAAACTGAAAGATATTTTTCTATCGTTATAAACAGCATCAAATCCTTTTTCATCTACCCTAGTAAATGGGTAAATAGCCCTTATAAAGGGCGTTCCTAGTATAATTGGAGGGTATAGTTGATCCTTAATTAGTATGAAGAAATGAGGAATACAAACCTTTTGCTGACAAACATAAGCATTAGGTAATTTGTATTCTATCTTCATATTATCACCAGAAGCAGACTTGACATTATGAGAAGTCTTGTGATAATATGGGGTTGGGAATTAATCCTTCTTGAATACAAGAAATATCTGCACCGCTATAACGACCTGTTGTGCCGGAAAAGTACATTTGGTAATAATCGCTTAGATTTTGCTGGTTTTAAAATGCATTCCCTTTTGTAATTATGTAAAAGAGCAAAAGGCGTTGCAAAGCAGGTTATGCGGTTGCAAAACCCGTATGCGGGCCGCATATCGCACACACTGAGATCGCAGCCAGAAAGATTTCTGGGCAAAGATCGACGTCAGAAATGCAATCGCATTTCTTGCGGACCGCATATCGAACACATTGAGTTTGCAGATCGAGACAAATTTTTGGGCAAAAATCAATGTTACAAATGCGGTCTTAAATGCGATCGCATTTCTAGAATGCGGACCGCAAATCGTACCTCATACTGAATGCGGTGAAGGCTAGGGTTACAATCTGCGATGGCCATAGCAAAGATGCGGACTGCATGTTTGATATACGACAGAAATGTGGCCGTATTTTAAACCGAAAAGGGGCATTTTTGTCCCGATTTTTGACCCTGTATAAGTATAAACCAGTAACCATTGGCTATGTAAAACCCACTGTCGTTACCATCTAAGAAAAACATCTCCAAAACGCCCTAAATCACAGCAAAATCAGCCTAAAAAATATATCCAAATGAGACTTGCTTGGACAGATTCTTAAAAAAAAGGGATTTCGGCCATCTTAAGCATAATTGGAGCTATAGAGCTCGGATTGAAACGAATTTTGAGATGATTTTTGGGAGATTTTCAAGGGAAACATCGGGGTAAGTGTTCGGAACTCCACTATGGTCAAATTACCCCAGCATATCGCTATTTTTAGTAATTAATTGGTGATTTAAGTTGGAAAATTTGTGAAAAATTTTTAAGTTTAGATTTAAAGAATTGGAGGTCGATCTGATGTCGGAATTCGATAATTTTTGTATGGTTGAGCTCGTTGGGAGATAAGGAACCCGTTGATGTGAAAAGTTCTGAGCTTCGAGAAGTGGGCCCAGGCTCGGGTTTTGTTAATTTCGTAATTTCTTAGTATTTTTCGATTGTTTCGCTTGGACTTTGTCCCCTCAGCGTATTGTGACGTATTAATTCCAATTTTGGGTAGATTTGACGCGCGTGGAGGCCAATTCGAGGGGCAAAGGCGACGCGGGATAGGGATTTGGCCGTTTCGAGGTGAGTAGTGATTGTAAATGATGTTCTGAGGGTTTGAAACCCGGATTGTACATCGTAGTGCTATATTGAGGTGAGACACACGCTCGATGATGAGCGTGGGGTCGTTTACTACTGGGGATTGTGACTTGGTCCGCCCCAATTTGTGACGACCCGGTAAATCGTCTCATGGGTTACTGCTCCGTCTTCCCCGATATCTGTATTGTTATGCCTTGTTATCAGTGTTTTAGGTAATTTAATTGAGTAAGTTGCATTCGGAGTGAAATCGGTAAGAACTGAGACACTTAGTCTCTTACAAGGAGTCTCAAGTTGTAAAAGTCAACTGTATGTTGACTTATGAGTTAGAAGGCTCGGATGTGAATTTCGATGATTCGGTTAGTTTCGGGAAAGGATTTATGACTTAGGAGAGTGGTCGGAATTAGTTTTGGAGGTTCCGTGTAGAATTAGGCTTGAATTGGTGAAGTTAGAATTTTGGCGATTTCCGGTTGATAGTCGAGATTTTGATCCGAGGGTTGGAATGAAATTCCGAAAGTTGCTGTAGCTTCGATATGTGATTTATGACTTGTGTGAAAAATTCCGGGCCATTCGGACATGGTTTGGTTGGGTTTAGATCAAAGTAGCAATTTAGAGGATTTTGAAATCCTTAGGCTTGAATCCGATGCGAATTTGATGTTGTGATGTTGATTTGAGCGTTCCGAAGTTTGGAATAAGTTTAAATAACATTATAGGATATGTTAGTGTGTTTAGTTGAGGTTCCAGAGATCTCGGGTGAGTTTTGGGTGGTTAAACGGACTAATGCATCGTTGGAAGGGGAAAGTGGCAGAAAAACCAGGTGTCGAGAATGCGGTTCGCATTTCACATATGCGGACCGCATATCTCTCAAAGATCGCAAACAAAGACAGGAAACTGAACAAAATATAATGTTAAAAATGCGGTCAGAATGCGAACCGCAAACCTAAAATGCGGACCGCATATTTGACCATAGAGATCGCAAACTGAAACAGAAAATTTGACAAAAACCTACGTCAAGAATGCGACGAGAATGCGATCGCAAAGCATGAAATGGGAACCGCAAACCTCGCTTTGTGCTGAATTCACGGTGAAGGCTAGGGCCATCTTCGCGATGGCTACGTCAAATATGCGAACCGCATACCTGTTATGCGGCAGGTATGCGATCGCATATTTGGTCGGGCAAGGGTGTTTTAGCTCGATTTTTTATCACTCTATAAATAGAACTCAGTGCCCATTTTGCCATGCAAAACCCATTTCTGTTACCCACGAAGAGAAACACCATAGAATCACAACAAATCAACCTCAAAACAATATCTAAAGGAGATTTTCTTGAATAAACTCTTAAAGGGAGGAGTTTTGGTCACCTCAAACGTATTTGGGGCCATAGAACTCGGATTGAAGCAAGTTTTGAAGAAATTCTTGGAGGACTTTTAAGGGAAACATCGGGGTAAGTATTCCTAACTCAATTTCGAAAGATTTACCTAAGATTATAGTTGTTTCTAGCACTTTTACCGGTGATTTAAGTTGGGAAAAATTGTGGAATACCCTAAGCTTGTATTTTTAAGACTTAGAGGTCGATCCGGTGTCGGAATTCGACAAATTTTATATGGTTGAACTCGTGAGAAGATAAGGAACTCGTTGCGGTGGAAAGTACTAAATTTCGAGACATGGGCCCGGGGCTCGGGTTTTGCTAATTTCGGGATTTCTTAGTAAATTCGATTGTTTTTGCTTGGGTTTTATTCCCTCAACATATTGTGACGTAATTGTTCTGAATTTGGATAGATTCGACGCACGTGGAGGCCAATTCAAAGGGAAAAGGCATCGCGGGCTAAGGATTTAGCCGGTTTGAGGTGAGTAATGTTTGTAAATGATGTCCTGAGGGTTCGAAACCCCGGATTTGCACGTCGTAGTGCTGTACTGTGTCGTTTACTACTGGGGATTGTGACTTGGTCCATCCCGTTTGATGATTTTACTACATGATTAATTGAAACTTATGGATATCATCATATTTGGGCATCTCGCCGGTTATGTGGACCTTTCAGGGGTATTATTTGGCATCTCGCCGGTTATGTGAACCCTTCAGGGGTATTATTGCTGCATTGATGCATTTTATAAACTCAGTTTTGAAACATAAATGATTTCAAGTGCTTTTAAATGGATCGGGTGGCACGCCGCCACAAGATGTGACATGCATGGATCGGGTGACACGCCATCACGAAATATTGCGCTACTGAACCCCCCACAGTAAGCGCCGGGTACCAAGGGAACAGGTGGCACGCCGCCACGATAGTCATGACTTGCATTGCATTGCATCGCATTGCATTTTTGGTTGTGTTGGTGTTGTTTCCATTTACTTCGCGTTATCTATTTGAGATGTTACATGTTTTTACCGCTCCATCGTGGATTACTTTAAGTCTTATGTGTTTCTTACTTTCAGTCATTATTTATATTTATTACTCACTGAGTTGGAAGTACTCACATTACTCCCTGCACCATGTGTGCAGATTCAGGCGTTATCGGTTCCACCCCGAGGTACTGACTACTACTATTGTCAGGGTGGTGATTCGGAGATTATGAGGTAGCTGTTGGCGTTCGCAGCCCGTATCTCTTTTATTTTGTTGTTTCCACTTTCTTCAAAAAATTGTGCCAAAGATATTGTAATAGTTATTTTATAGTAGGATTTCATTAGTGGCTCATGACTTTGTGACACCACGATCTGAGGGCTGTAGTCGGGATGGTTTACTATATTTATCCGTAAATTACTGTTATTTAACCATATTTATATTATTTTCGTATTATTTAACTGTTTGAGTGAAGTTTAGTTGGTTTGGCCGGCCTTGTCTTCATGAGAGGCGCCATCACGACCGGGTTGGGATTTTGGGTCGTGACACAATTGATGATTTTTACCGCGTATTTGACTGAACATGATTTGGGCTGATTGCCATATTTGGGTTTCGTGCCAATTATTTGAACCCTTCGGGGATTTTTATCACTGTTTTCTCACTATTTTGACTTATTGCTTGAGCTCAGTCATGTTGTTTTCACTATTTTACAACTCAGCCACTTTTACTCAGTTTTGAGACTTAAATAATATTTTAATGACATTTTTGGGCTGAGAACTACTATTTTACAATGCCCGAGGGGCTTGTGATGATTTTCTGACTAAGTGCGGCCGAGGGCCAGATGTGTGGTTTTACTGATTAATTTGAGGCCGAGGGCTTGAGATATTTTATATGCCACGAGGTGGCTTGTGACTGAAATGAGGCCGAGGGCCTGAGATACTTTATATGCCACGAGGTGGCTTGTGACTGATATGAGGCATAGGGCCTGAGATACATGATATACGCCACGAGGTGGCTTGATTGATAGGAGGCCGAGGGCCTAGATTTATGCCACGAGGTGGCTTGATATTGCGCTTGGGCCATAAGGGGCCCCTCCCGGAGTCTGTACACCTCCAGTGAGCATGGGTACCCATTATGATGTGAAATATAGCCCGAGGGGCTGATATTGTACTATGTGATAGCCCGAGGGGCTGATACTGTTCATGTGATAGCTCGAGGGGCTGATGTTGTACCATGTGATAGCTCGAGGGGCTGATATTGTTCCATGTGATAGCCCGAGGGGATGATATTGTTCTGAGATTTGAGCCCGAGGGGCTGGTACTGTTTTATGATATTGCTCGAGGGGCGGATTTTTTTATATATAGCCCGAGGGGCAATGTTTTACTTCACATTATTTACTTGAAAACTTTAATGTTTTTACCTATTGAAAGAAGATTCTACTTGATTTCTCATTGATTTACTGTTTCGAATGATGTTTTAATGCTTCATTATAGAATGCCTTGTGCTTTATGTGTTTTCTTACTTTCTGTCGTTATTTATATTTATTACTCATTGAGTCGGAGTACTCACATTACTCCCTGCACCATGTGTGCAGATTCAGGCGTTGTTGGTTCCGCTCCGGAGTACTGATTCCTCCCGTCCAGACGGTGATTCATAGACCACGACGTAGCTGTTGGCGTCTGCAACCCCGTATCTCTCTTATCTTGTTGTTTTCATGCTCTTCAAACAGTTGTACTAGATTTTGTAATTAGTAGACTTGTTATTAGGATCCATAGTTGCTCATGATTATGATACCCCGGTTTGTGCTGTAGTCGGGATGGTTAGCTATTACTTTCCGTGAATGATTGCTATTAAGCTATGCTTGTACTATTTTCTTCTTAATTAACTGCTTAAGATGAGATTTTGTTTGGATTGGCTGGCCTTGTCTTCACTAGAGGCGGCATCACGACCGGGTTCGGGGTTAGGGTCGTGACAGGTTGGTATTAGAGCCTAGGTTATATAGGTCTCATGAGTCATGAGCAGGTTTAGTAGAGTCTCGCGGATTGGTACGGAGACGTCTATATTTATCTTCGAGAGGCTGCAGAACCTTTTAGGAAAAAAATTCATATTCTTGAAATTTTTATCGTGCGAGCTTGTTGAGCCGAGCACTAAAATTTCTGTTATCCTATTCTCTCACAGATGGTGAGGACGCGAGATAGCGGATGATGTGGATGACCACCAGTGCCACCCACTGAGGCCACCAGAGGCCGTGGACGCGGTCGTGGCCGTGGCAAAGGCAGAGTAGGGAGGGCAGCACCTATTGATCCACCAGCTGCCCCAGCTCAGGATCAGGCTCAGCAGCACCAGTTCAGGCACCAGCATTGTCCATCGTGATTCCAGGTCTTTAGGAGACCTTGGCTCAGATCTTATCCGTTTGCACTGGCCTGGCTCAGGCAGTTTCAGCCACCACAACAGCAGCTACTTCACAGGTCGGGTGAGGCAATCAGACCCCCGCTGCTCGCACACCTGAGCAGGCAGTGCAGGGTCTTCAGATGCCGTGGGCACCTCCAGCCAGCCGGTTGCACCAGCCCAGGAGTTCATGGTAGCAGTTATGCCAGATGATGAGCAGCGTCGTCTTGAGAGGTTTGGTAGACTCCAGCCTCCATCATTCAGTGGTGTCGAGGGCGAGGATACCCAGGGTTTTCTTGACAAGTGTCAGCGGATGCTCCGTACAGCCGGGATCCTTGAGTCTAGTGGTGTGGCATTTACCACCTTTCAGTTTACGGGAGCTGCCTTCACTTGGTGGGAGGCGTATGAGAGGCGTAGGCCGGTTGGTGCAGCGCCCCTTACTTGGCAGCAGTTCTCCGCTCTTTTCCTGGAGAAGTATTTGCCGCAGTCCTGCAGAGTGGACCTGCATAGACAGTTCGAGTGGTTGCGACAGGGGGATATGACTGTGTCACAGTATGAGTCGAGATTTTCGGAATTGGCTCGTCATGCTGTCTGGATAGTTCCGACTTATCGTGAAAGGATCAGGAGGTTTGTGGATGGCCTTAACTATCATCTCCGTATTCTTAAGAATAGAGAGAGAGTGTTGGGTGCCACGTTCGAGGAGGTGGTTGATATCGCTCGCGAGATTGAGGCGGTTCGTCGTCAGGAGCGAGAGGAGAGGGAGGCCAAGAGACCTTGAGGATCGGGTAGTTACAGTGGTACTCCTTTGAGGGGCCAGTTTCAGCAGGGTAGAGGTCGTTCCTTCAGGCCTGCTCAGTCAACCCGTCCAGAGCATCGTGTGGCATCTTTAGGTCGGGTTATCATGGGTTGCAGCAGGGCCATTCATCACTCAGCCCCCTTCCAGCTCGTGCTCCGTCAGCCCAGGGTTCTTCTATGCCGAGTGCATCTGCTAGACACTCCGATGCCAGGGGTTTCCTTCATTCCTCTTCTCCAGCACCAGGGATCTTTTATGAGTGTGGCGAGATGGGCCACATGTGGAGGCAGTGTCCTCATCGTGGGGCTAGTTCATCTCAGCAGAGGGGTCAGTCCTCGACTTCTGCTCCAGTTACCTTACCACTCGCCCAGCCAGCTAGAGGTGGAGGTCAGACAGCCAGGGGTCGCCCAAGAGGGGGAGTTCGATCAGGCAGTGGCCAGGCTCGTTTCTATGCCATTCCAGGCAGGACAGATGCCATTGCTTCAGATGCTGTCATCACAGGTATTGTTTCAGTCTGCCATAAAGATGCCTCTATATTATTTGATCCCGGTTCCACCTATTCATATGTGTCCTCATATTTTGCTCATTATTTGGGTACGCCCCGAGAGTTTCTTACTTTACCTGTTCATGTATCTACCCCGGTGGCCGATACTATTGTTGTAGACCGTCTGTACCGGTCATGTGTAGTGACTATTGGGGTTCTGAATACACGAGTGGACCTACAACTATTGAGCATGGTGGATTTTGATGTCATTTTAGGCATGGATTGGTTATCTCCGTGCCGTGCTATTCTAGACTGTCATGCTAAGACAGTCACTTTGGCTATGCCGGGTGTACCGCGGGTCGAGTGGCGTGGTGTGACTGATTATGTTCCTAGTAGAGTGATATCGTTCTTGAAGGCCCAGCGTATGGTTGGGAAGGGTTGCCTTTCATATCTGGCGTTTTTGACGGATGTTGGAGCTGAGACTCCTAGCATTGATTCTGTTTCGGTTGTGAGGGATTTTCCCAATGTATTTCCTGCAGACCTGCCGGGCATGCCAACGGACAGGGATATTGATTTTGGTATTGACCTGGTGCCGGGCACTCAGCCCATTTCTATTCCGCCGTATCGTATGGCACCAGTAGAGTTGAAAGAATTGAAGTAGCAACTTCAGGAACTCCTAGATAAGGGGTTCATTCGGCCTAGTGTGTCACCTTGGGGTGCGCCGGTTCTGTTTGTAAAGAAGAAGGATGGCACAATGAGAATGTGCATCGATTATAGGCAATTGAACAAGGTAACAATTAAGAACAAGTAACCTTTGCCTCGCATTGATGATTTATTTGACCAGCTTCAGGGAGCACGAGTGTTCTCCAAGATTGATCTCCGTTCGGGTTATCACCAGTTGAAGATCAGGGATTCAGAAATTCTTAAGACTGCTTTCAGAACTAGATATGGTCACTATGAGTTTCTTGTTATGTCTTTCGGGCTAACCAATGCCCCGGAAGCGTTCATGCATTTGATGGACAGTGTATTTCGGCCTTATCTAAATTCGTTCATTATTGTGTTCATTGATGATATTCCGGTGTACTCGCGTAGTCAGGAGGAGCACGCGGAACATTTGCGAGTTGTATTGCAGAGATTGAGGGAGGAGAAGCTTTATGCAAAGTTCTCTAAGTGTGAGTTTTGGCTCAGTTCAGTGGCTTTCTTGGGACACGTCGTGTCCAGAGAAGGCATTCAGGTTGATCCAAAGAAGATAGAGGCGGTTCAGAGTTGGCCTAGACCGTCCTCAACCACAAAGATTCGTAGTTTTCTTGGGTTGGCAGGCTATTATCGCCGGTTTGTCTAGGGATTCTCATCCATTGCATCGCCCTTGACCAAATAGACTCAGAAGGGTGCTCCATTTGTATGGTCGGACGAGTGTGAAGAGAGCTTTCAGAAGCTCAAGACAGGCTTGACCACAGCTTCAGTATTGGTTTTGCCATCAGCTTCGGGTGCATATACTGTGTATTGTGATGCTTCAAGAGTTGGAATTGGTTGTGTATTGATGCAGGAGGGTAGAGTTATTGCTTATGCTTCTCGTCAATTGAAGCCCCATGAGAAGAACTACCCCGTTCATGATTTGGAGTTAGCCGCCATAGTTCATGCATTGAAGATTTGGAGGCATTACTTGTATGGCGTATCTTGTGAGGTGTTTACTGATCATCACAGCCTTCAGCATTTGCTCAAGCAAAAGGATCTTAATTTGAGGCAGCGGAGATGGTTGGAGTTGCTCTAGGATTATGATATCACTATATTATACCATTCGGGAAAGGCCAATGTGGTGGCCGATGCATTGAGCCGAAAGGCAGTGAGTATGGGGAGTTTGGCATATATTCCAGTTGGGGAGAGACCCCTTGCATTTGATGTTCAGGCCTTGGCCAATCGGTTTGTGAGATTAGATATTTCGGAACCTAGTCGGGTGTTGGCTTGTGTGGTATCTCGGTCCTCGTTATACGATCGCATCAGAGGGCGCCAATATGACGATCCTCATTTGCTTTTCCTAAGGGACAGAGTTCAGCATAATGATGCTAAAGATGTGACCATCGATGATGATGGAGTGTTGCAGATGCAGGGCCGAATTTGTGTGCCCAATGTGGATGGGCTTCGGGAGTTGATTCTGGAGGAGGCACATCGCTTGCGGTATTCCATTCATCCGGGTGCCGCGAAGATGTATTAGGACTTGAGTCAACACTATTGGTGGAGAAGAATGAAGAAAGATATTGTGGGATTCGTAGCTCTAGAGAAAGTGAAAGTGATTCAGGAGAGGCTCCGTACAGCGCAGTCGAGGAAAAAGAGTTATGCTGATAGGAAGGTTCGAGATGTGTCCTACATGGTTGGTGAGAAGGTCTTGCTGAAGGTTTTGCCCATGAAGGGTGTTATGAGATTCGGGAAGAAAGGGAAATTGAGTCCTCGGTTCATTGGGCCGTTTGAGGTGCTTCGGAGGATTGGGGGGGTGGCTTCTGAGCTTGCTTTGCCACCCAGCCTGATAAGTGTACACCCAATATTTCATGTTTCTATGCTCCGGAAGTATATTGGGGATCCGTCTCATATTTTGGACTTCAGCACGATTCAGTTGGATGATTATTTGACTTATGATGTGGAGCCAGTGGCAATTTTGGGTCGTCCGATTCGGAAGTTGAGGTCCAAGGATATTGCTTCAGTGAAAGTACAGTGGAGAGGTCGGCCCGTGGAGGAGGCTACCTGGGAAACCGAGCGGGAGATGCGGAGCAGATATCCTCACCTATTTGAGGATTCAGGTATGTTTCTTGACTCATTCAAGGACGAACGTTTGTTTTAGAGGTGGAGAATGTAACGACCTGTTGTGCCGGAAAAGTACATTTGGTAATAATCGCTTAGATTCTGCTGGTTTTAAAACGCAATTCCCTTTTGTAATTATGTAAAAGAGCAAAAGGCGTCACAAAGCAGGTTATGCGGTTACAAAACGCGTATGCGGGCCGCATATCGCACACACTGAGATCGCAGACCCAGACAAATTTCTGGGCAAAGATCGACGTCAGAAATGCGGTCGGAAATGCGGTCGCATTTACACAATGCGGACCGCATATCGCACACACTGAGATCGCAGACCGAGACAGATTTCTGGGCAAAGATCGACGTCAGAAATGCGATAATAAAATGTGGTCGCATTTCTACAATGCGGACCGCATATCAACACACTGAGATCGCAGATCGAGACAGATTTCTAGGATAAAATCAACGTTTAAAATGCGGTCGCATTACTAGAATGCGGACCGCAAACCATACCTCATACTGAATGCGGTGAAGGTTAGGGTTACAATCTGTGATAGCAATAGCAAAGATGCGGACCGCATGTTTGACATGCGACGGAAATGTGGTCGCATTTTAAACTTGAAAGGGGCATTTTTTCTCGATTTTTGACCTTGTATAAATAGAAACTAGTAACCATTGGCTATGTAAAACCCACTATCGTTACCATCTAAGAAAAAAATCTCCAAAACGCCCTAAATCACAGCAAAATCAGCCTCGAAAATATATCCAAAGGAGACTTGCTTGTACATATTCTTAAAAAAAGGGGATTTCGGCCATTTTAAGCATAATTGGAGCTATAGGGCTCGGACTGAAACGAATTTTGAGGCGATTTTTGGGAGATTTTCAAGGGAAACATTGGGGTAAGTATTCTTAACTCAAGTTTTGTCAAATTACCCCAGTATATCGCTATTTTTAGTAATTAATTGGTGATTTAAGTTGGAAAATTTGTGAAAAAATCCTTAAGTTTAGATTTAAAGATTTGGATGTCGATCCGATGTCGGAATTTGATAATTTTTGTATGGTTGAACTCGTTGGGAGATAAGGAACCGTTGATGTAAAAATTTCTGAGCTTCGAGACGTGGGCCCGGGGCTTGGGTTTTGCTAATTTCATAATTTCTTAGTATTTTTCAATTGTTTCGCTTGGGCTTTGTCCCCTCAGCATATTGTGACGTATTAGTTCTGATCTTGGGTAGATTCGACGCGCATGGAGGCCAATTCGAGGGGCAAAGGTGTCGCGAGCTAGGGATTTGGCCATTTGGAGGTGAGTTGTGACTGTAAATGATGTTTTGAGGGTTTGAAACCCCGGATTGTACATCGTAGTGCTATATTGAGGTGAGACATACGCTCGATGATGAGCGTGGGGTCATTTACTACTGGGGATTGTGACTTGGTCCGTCCCGATTGATGATATTTACTACATATTTGATTGAAATCCATTTGATATCGCCATGAATTGGGAAGATTGCCGTACTTGGGCTTCGTGCCGGTTATTTGAACCCTTCGTGGGTATTTATCATTGTTTCCTCACTATTTTGAAGTATTGCTTGAACTCAGTCATGTTGTTTTCACTGTTTTACAGCTCAGCCACTTTTACTCAGTTTTGAGACTTAAATAACATTTTAATGACGTTTTTGGGCTGAGAACTACTGTTTTATTATGCCCGAGGGGCTTGTGATGATTTTCTGACTGAGTGCGGCCGAGGGCCAGATGTGAGGTTTTACTGAGTGATATGAGGCCGAGGGCCTGAGATACTTTATATGCCACGAGGTGGCTTGTGACTGAAATGAGGCCGAGGGCCTGAGATACATGATATACGCCACGAGGTGGCTTGATTGATATGAGGCCGAGGGCCTAGATTTATGCCACGAGGTGGCTTGATATTGCGCTTGGGCCGTAAGGGGTCCCTCCCGAAGTCAATACACCCCCAGTGAGCGCGGGTACCCATTGTGATGTGAAATATAGCCCGAGGGCCTGATATTTTACTATGTGATAGCCCGAGGGGCTGATACTGTTCCATGTGATAGCCCGAGGGGCTGATATTGTTCCATGTGATAGCCCGAGGGGCTGATATTATTCTGAGATTTGAGCCCGAAGGGCTGGTACTGTTTTATGATATTGCCCGAGGGGCGGATTTGTTGATATATAGCCCGAGGGGCTGATTCACTCAAATTACACCTTAACAATAGTGTAAGCGATCGATGTCAAATATAGTAACCCAACGAGGTTGGGGTCGAATCCCACAGGGAATAGGCGTGAAACAATTATCCAATTAATGCAATACTTTACTTAGTCGTAATTCTATCAAGTAGCCAAATAGAATAAATTGGTGTTGAATATGTAAAGAAAAGTAAACTAAGAACTGCAATTTGAGAATAATTTGAACGTAAAAATATGAATTTAAGATACTAAGGTTGTGTTTCCCGTAATGTAGTTGAATGTTCTTGATATTGATATTGAAGTCCGTTCTTGATATGCAATTGGTTCTTATTAAATTATTATCCAATATTTCCCAACACTTGGATAACGTATCCTCTTATGATTCTCCCGAATACTAGAGAGTCAAAATTAAGAACACCCAATCATTCGCCAAATTAAAATCTACTTATTCCTAAGTGATTTCGTTAAACAAGGTTTAAGGCCTTGAATTATTGTTATTTATCTCTACCAAACTCTATCTCACTTTTCCAAGATACGATAGCGTAAATTGGCATTCGTTAATGTTTGCAACCACTAACGATTAATTTAAGAACAAGAAATAAATAAATAAATATCAAGCTTCTTTTGAATATGGAATCAATATCAAACTCTCAATAACATTCTATCCATCTAGGGTTCACAACCTCAGTATTAGAGTTTAGCTACACATATTGAAAACTGAAGAACAAGAAACAATAATTGAATTCATCTTACAAAAATATAGAATTCTCAGTTTTGATCACCCAAAAACTTCTCTCAATTTGAAAATAATCAAAAGCTGTACTTTTCACTCTGAATTCTGACAAGTATATCTTCACACAACCCTAGAAAAGCTATTTATAGAAGCCCAAAATCCGAGGCGAGCAGCAGTCAAGTTTGACCTAGTTGCACGTATGCGGATCGCATTCCTGTCGCAGAACAGGAATGCGGTTCGCAAATCTTCATGTTCCATCGCAGATCACACCAGTCAGCTTCCCTCTCGTCGCATCTGAAATTGCGGTTTGCATATTGACTTTGCGATCGCAGAATGCGATTTCAATCTTCACTCTATTTTTTTACCCAGACTCTGTTCGTGTTTGCGATGGGAATGCGGTTCGCATTTCTCTTGCGGTCACATTTGCGACCGCATTCTCAACTTGAAAGTTGGCTTAAAGTTCTGTCTGCATCTGCGATCTTCTTGCGAATTCTGCGACTCGCATAGCTGTTTTGCGATCGCAGAATTGAACCTGCGATGCTCCTGACCTCTTTTCTTGCCTTTGGCTGGCTTTTTGGACTTCTTTTATTGCTTCTGGATCTCTTCACTCAATACACTGAAATTACACTAAAATTAACTAAGTATCGTGATAATTAACGAGTAGAACAAGTTAAACTCTAAACAAATAGTATCAAAATGTGCCGAAATTACCCGGCACATCAACACCCCCAACTTAAGCTCTTCCTTGTCCTCAAGCAACTAGCACGACACTATTCCTAAACTAGACTCTACTTATCAAATATGAAGCAACACTAACCAAGGACGGTGTTTGTTGTTAACATCTTAAGTATAACCATTTTTTCCACTGTACCCCCTTTGAATCATTAAAATGCTCAAAGGCAAACAATCAATTAGTGAACTTTGAGCCTCAACAAAGTAACTAAATGCTACTTTCAGCTGAATTTACTTATGCTTTACTCAAAGCTCAACTGATTATCAACCTAGCAGTGTATGTGCCCTCACTAAAAAGAAAGTCCCACTCTCACAGTATTTATCATAGCAAAATCAAGGGACAAAAGAACTAGTACACTCGCTCTCAGAATAGAATTTCAAGTGCCACCACCTGCCATGCCATGGGCTTGCCCTTATTTTAATTCATCTCCTAGTTATAGGAACACTTTGGTTAGAGATCACATAAGGAATTTATAAGCTTGTTACGTCGGTTTAAGGAAGGGTAGGATGTAGATTTAGATAATAGTGGCTACTTCCTCCTTGAACCCTAATTACACTCTTCTTTCTTTCAACCTTTTGTTCCTTTTTGACCACATGGCCTCAATGGCCTTACAATCCCACATTAAACCCCACTTGCGTACCTCTTTAGTTGATTTTCAAGCTTCTTTATACCACCCACATAGAATTTTTTTTTTCTTTTTTTAATTTTTTTGAAGCTTCCTTAGAGTAACATGAGCTTTTGAGGTACGGGGTTCCAGTTTTATTTCACGATCTTGCCCATTTTCTTATTGATCCCCACCCCCAACTTAACTTTAAACAATATTCTCAATGTTCAAGGAGGAATGGGTTCAAAAGAAGTCATCTTTGATGAATGGGATAAGGTTGTAATGCGGAGGCCAAGAAAAAGGCTACAAGGCTCAAAATAGGGTACTAGTGATATTCATTATGCACAGGTCGGCTGAAAAGGCTAGAAAGGTTTCATCACTAACCAAAAAAAGCCTAAGATCACTTCTCTAACTTAGCGTACATATTATAGGCAACGAAGAACCAACCGGGCAAGTTCTAGATGGCAGCAGTGAACACAAGAACTATCAAAACAATGAGCTCACACACACTAGCACATCAACTGTTTGGTTAACATAGTTTACAGCTTTGGGGTTCGCATTTAGTGACTCAAGGCTTTCCTCGTGTATAAATACACAATTCTAAGTAGACCTAGAGTTACTGAGCGAGCCTCAAATCCACCTAATTGATTTGTTCTAGGGGTCTATACTTCACATATGGTTACATACTTGATTGTCAACAGATGTATCTTCCTGGTCAATATACTTCATACTCAACTGCCCGGTTCTACTATTACACCCTTGAAAAAGAACTCGACAAAAAAAAAACAAGGGGATTTTATTGCTAACTATTTGATTACAACAACATATACACAAAAATCATAAAATAGTATTATATAAACATATCAACTGTCACCCACATGCTCACAAGTCAATCAAATATACAGACAAAATAGAAATGTAAGGCTACCACCCCCAACTTAAGAACATGCATTATCCCCAATGCAATAAAAAAATTGTAAAGGACAAGGGGCTCCCTGGTGGCGCAATTGCGTGAAGAGAGTAGCCTAGCTCTCTACCGGTGCTGGAGGAGAAGAGTGAGTCTGGTCCGAGACCGGTGGGGGAGCAGCTGAGCTGCTACCTTCTCCAGCTGATGGCCATCTCCTGGCAGCCTTATCTACTAATGATCGCTCAATGGCTTCTTCGATGCCTGCCTGCTCTTGTTCTTCCTCTGTTGTGGGCACTGCAATTTCTTTTCCTTTTGGCTTGGGGGTTGCACCCTCATCGAGCTCTACACTGGCCTCCTCAGAGTCGTCCCCTTTAGATTCTGAAGCCCCTTCCGAAGTCTCGTCATCAGTAGATTGAACCGGAACTGTAGGGGCGGGAGGCTGGGACACTTTAGTATATGACGGTGGGATGTCCGCCATGAGTGTCGTGAAGTCGAGTCCCAAGTCAACATGGCCAGCACCCTGATCACCCTCGTTGGGGAGGAGACGAGATATGTCGAACTCCAGATTTTTCATCTTCTAGAGGTCGGTCTTTAGTGATTTTACATCCTCCCGCAGTTGGGGTAGATCCCTCACTTCACCTTTTTCAATGCTTTCAACCCTCAACTCAAGCTTTGTCAACCTCTCTCCGAAGTCTAATTGTTGTTGTTGCAGCGGAGTCAAGGCTTGTTTAATTAGTGAGGGCAATATTTTCAAGAGCTGGTCTACTTTAGCATTAGCATGATGAGCAATTAAATCAAGTCTTGAAATGGCTGGCATGTGTGAGGCTGATGGGCCAGTGGTAGCTGAGGGTGCAGGTGCTTCAGCAGCTGTAGAAGGTTCAGGATCTTGAGGAGACAGGAGGTTTTGAGAGTCAATGTCTTCTATTGGGGTGGTTGTTGGGGCTGGTGCATCGCTGATACGAATGATATCAATATCTCTCGTAGATCTCCCAAGTCTGTCTCGTTGTGGTAAGAATGGGACATCCACCTCTTGGCAGAGGGTGGTGATCAGACTTGGGAATGGGAAGGATGTGGCCCGCTGAGTAGCTCGGATGCAAATTTCCTGGAATATAAGGCTCCCTACATCAATCTTAACCCCCTTCATTATACATGCAATGAGAAGTGCCTTCTCAATGCTGATTTCAGTTTCATTTCTGGAGGGTACTAGATGAGAAGTGACGAAGCTCAGCCAATATTTGGCTTCCCTTGTGAGGTCCTCTTTGAAAATTTTCCTTCCAGGATTGATCCAGGCTGGAATCCCCTTTGCAATGGTGGACGTTATCCATCCACGCTCATTTTCTCTGTTGAAGTACTTTGCATCGTACTCCGCTGTGCCTGATTCCCATTCAGGGAAGAATAGTTCATTGATGTGGTTGCTGTCACAAAACACAGGTTTACCCCGAGCATGGACAGTGCCGGTGAAAATTTTATTCCGTCTATGGTATGCTGATCGTGATGCTCCGTACGACGCATAGAATTCCCGGACCATTGACTCGTTGTACTCCTTTGGGTCTGTGGTGAAGTACTCCCAGTTCCTCATTTTAATGTTGTCAAGAATGTGAGGGTATTGTTCTGGAAGCCCATTCAGACTCAACTTTTTCTTCGGTAGAATCCTTCGCTTTGCGAGTGCTTCCCGGAATAAAGATCTTGAGCCTTCAACTTCAAAGCGAAGCTGAAGGTCATCTCCTTTCTTCCTTTGTGCCTCAGCAACTAGATCAACTTCCGGAAAGCAATCCTCCTCTTCAGACTGGGAGGTGTTAGGTCTAGTTGAATCTTTCTTTGCTCGTTTGGTTGGTTCGGAGGTTGAAGAGGTGGAAGGCCTTTTGCTTTTGGGATGTTTTTTAGCCATGTCTGCATAAATAGCATATGTTAGTGACAGTATCATTATTCGAGAAAAGACAAAAATAGGAGAAATGACCAAAGAATTGTAGATGTGCGGTGTGGTTTGCGATCGCATAACCACTATGCGGATCGCAAACACATCGCATAGTGGTGATGTGCATAGGCCTGTTCGTGACATACAAATGCGGTCGCACTCTCATCGTAAAATGAAATCTGCGATCGCATAACCACAGCATAATTCACCAGTGCTAGCTAAAGGTCCTGAGTGTGTTCGCGGTGGATCTGCGGTTCGCAATTTGGTTTTGCGATCACAGATTCACCGCCTTTGTCGTCTTGCTCAGGCATCTAGGGTGTAGGAAATGCGGTCTAATTGTGGTCCACATTTTGAATTTGTGGACCGCAAATACCTTCAAATACCCAAGAATATGCATCCCTTAAGCAAACAAACCCAAAATTTCTATTTTCCACTCGAAGATACTTGAACTACTTTATTGAATAATAAACCCTAGGTTTTCAAACTACGAATGTACGGTGAAGCAAAACGTGCACATACCTTGGGAAGGAGATAAAAGCTCTTAGATTAAAGGTAAATGAACTTTTGGTCTGACAGTTGGAATTTTCCGATGATGATCGTTGGAAGTTTGCTCTGTTTCCGTCTTCTCTTCTTTTTTGTTTGTTTGTGGTGTTTTTTATTTTTTATATACTTAGAGCGTAGGGTCAAAATTAGGAAAGAGAATGCGAACACTGACCTGTCAGGTATGCGAGGTAATTGCAGTTCACATAATTGAAATGCGAACCGCAAATTATGAAGTCCACTGCATTTTCAACCAACCTGTGAGCTGAATTTTCTGTGACGGTTTGCGGTTGAAATGCGGTTCGCAGAGTTGAAATGCGAACCACAGATTAAGAGCCTCCACCGCATTTTCAACAGACCTCTGAACTGAAATCTCTGTGTCTGTTTGCGGTTGGAATGCGGTTCGCAGAATTGAAATGCGAACCGCAGATTTTTGAGCGTCATCGCATTTATGTCCATTAATTTTGCTCAAATTTCTGCCTCTGTTTGCGGCACAAATGCGATTCGCATGTCATAATTGCGATCGCATTTTGTGCAGCAGTTTTCACCTCAATGCCCTTTTGCAGTGTGAACAACTCCTTGTTGATTCTTGTGTTCATGCATCACCTTCCTGCATTTGAAAACCCTTCAAATAGATCTAAGTACAAGCGTAGCATTGAATT
>MCJB01031199.1:80172-117005 GCA_002018475.1 Nicotiana obtusifolia
ATATCAAACTCTCAATAACATTCTACCCATCTAGGGTTCACAACCTCAGTATTAGAGTTTAGCTACACATATTGAAAACTGAAGAACAAGAAACAATAATTGAATTCATCTTACAAAAATATAGAATTCTCAGTTTTGATCACCCAAAAACTTCTCTCAATTTGAAAATAATCAAAAGTTGTACTTTTCACTCTGAATTCTGACAAGTATATCTTCACACAACCCTAGAAAAGCTATTTATAGAAGCCCAAAATCTGAGGCGAGCAGCAGTCAAGTTTGACCTAGTTGCACGTATGCGGATCGCATTCCTGTCGCAAAACAGGAATGCGGTTCGGAAATCTTCATGTTCCATCGCAGATCACACCGGTCAGCTTCCCTCTCGTCGCATCTGAAATTGCGGTTCGCATATTGACTTTGCGATCGCAGAATGCGATTGCAATCTTCACTCTATTTTTTACCCAGACTCTGTTCGTGTTTGCGATGGGAATGCGGTTCGCATTTCTGTTTTGCGGTCACATTTGCGACCGCATTCTCAACTTGAAAGTTGGCTTAAAGTTCTGTCTGCATCTGCGATCTTCTTGCGAATTCTGCGACTCGCATAGCTGTTTTGCGATCGCAGAATTGAACCTGCGATGCTCCTGACCTCTTTTCTTGCCTTTGGCTGGCTTTTTGGACTTCTTTTCTTGCTTCTGTATCTCTTCACTCAATACACTGAAATTACACTAAAATTACGTAAGTATCATGATAATTAACAAGTAGAACAAGTTAAACTCTAAACAAATAGTATCAAAATGTGCCGAAATTACCCGGCACAACAGGGGCGATGTTTTACTTCACATTATTTACTTGAAAAATTTCATGTTTTTACCTGTTGAAAGGAGATTCTACTTGATTTCTCACTGATTTACTGTTTTGAATGATGTTTTAATGCTTCATTATAGAACGCCTTGTGCTTTATGTGTTTTCTTACTTTCAGTCGTTATTTATATTTATTACTCACTGAGTCGGAGTACTCACATTACTCCCTGCACCATGTGTGCAGATTCAGGCGTTGTTGGTTCCGCTCCGGAGTACTGATTCCTCCCGTCCAGACGGTGATTCAGAGGCTACGAGGTAGCTGTTGGCGTCCGCAGCCCCGTATCTCTCTTATCTTGTTGTTTTCATGCTCTTCAAACAGTTGTGCCAGATTTTATAATTAGTAGACTTGTTATTAGGATCCATAGTTGCTCTTGATTTGTGACACCCCGGTTTGGGCTGTAGTCGAGATGGTTAGCTATACTTTCCGCGAATGATTTCTATTAAACTATGCTTGTATTGTTTCCTTGTTAATTAACTACTTAAAATGAGATTTTGTTTGGATTGGCTGGCCTTGTCTTCACGAGAGGCGCCATCACGATCGGGTTCGGGGTTATGGTCGTGACAAACGCTATCTATCAAAGCAGTTTCAGTAACAGAAAAGTCATTATCAATCAAAATAGTACATTTTACATACGATTTGTGAGCAATAACTATTTGCATCATGCCAAGAAACATATTATGTTTGGGATTTGAGACAATCTGTTTAGAAAATTCAGAAATTTCTTCAAAATCATTTTCAGGTATAAAAATTCCCTTTTTCTTGTTATCAACAGGCAATTCATTTGAAGAAGAGTTTTCTATCTGAGTAACTCGGTGATCTAAAATCATTTGGTTTTGTTTTAGAGATTTAATCTCATTTTTCATTTCTTTACTTCAATTTTCAAATCATCCATTGAAGAATTACAACCGAAAATCTTTGGCTCGTTCTTTTCTAAAAGTCTTCTTTGAACTTCTGCAAATGAATAAGGAGCTTCATCGAGTATATCGCGCTTTCTTTGAAGTGGTTTATCTGCCGAATTTGAAGAGGTAGAAGCCATGTTAATAATCTTTTCTCAAAGATTATTATCAGTAACTTCTTTTAGAAATTCCAAAATATTATCAGAAGTACTAGGTTTAATATCAAAATCTTGAAATTGGGATTGCAGTTTATAAAAATTCATAGTATCACAAGAACAATTATTCTGATCACAATTATCATAGTTATCAGTTTCGGAATTATCACTATCAAGAAAATTTAAAGAATCCTCAGAGACTTGGTTATCGGAAGAATTACTGTCATATTCTTCTCCTGAGATTTCATCCATAACCTTAAGAATCTGGTCTCTAGACTTACCGTCTAGTTCTAATATTAAAGCTTTCAGCTTTTCCATTTTGCAATTTGGAGCTATATGGGAGCTATATGACCAAATTTACCACATTTGTAGCACTTAATATTTTTTAAATCTCTCTTAAATCTATTCTTAACAAATCGATTTTCTATGCGAAACTTCTTTCGCTTTTCTCGCTCATCTTTTCACCTATAACGATATTTCTTACCCTTTTTACGGTAAGTTATTTCTACAGTATCACGACGTTTTTCCAATGAGGAGAATATATTTCTCCCATGCCGAATTGTTGGCAAAAATCTCCTAACTGTGTTCTCTCAGTTTGTCACGACCCTAACCCCGAACCCGATCGTGATGGCGCCTCTCGTGAAGACAAGGCCAGCCATTTAACCAAAATCTCATTTTAAGCAGTTAATTAACATGAAAATAATATAAGCGTGATTTAACAGCAATAATTCGCGAAAATATAGTTAACCATAATAGAAATCATCCCGACACAGCCCAAACCGGGGTGTCACAAGTCATGAGCAACTATGGATCCTGATACAAGTCTACTAAATACATGTAATTTTTCAAGTAAATAATGTGAAGTAAAAAAAAAAGGGTAAAAGATCGCCCCTCAGGCTCAGTATCAACAAATCCGCCCCTCGGGCAATATCGCAGAACAGTACCAGCCCTTCGGGCTCAAATCTAAGAACAATACCAGCCCCTCGGGCTATCACATGGAACAGTATCAGCCCCTCGGGCTACCACATAGTATAATATCAGCCCCTCGGGCTGTATCTCACATCACAATGGGTACCTGCGCTCACTAGGTGTACAGACTCCGGGAGGGGCCCCTTTCGGCCCAAGCGCAATATCAAGCAACCTCGTGGCATCAAATCTAGGCCCTCGGCCTCATATTAGTCAAGCCACCTCGTGGCATATATAAAGTATCTCAGGCCCTCGGCCTCTTATCAGTCACAAGCCACCTCGTGGCATATAAAGTATCTCAGGCCCTCGGCCTCATATCAGTCACAAGTCACCTTGTGGCATATAAAGTATCTCAGACCCTCGGCCTCAAATCACTCAGTATATCCTTACATCTGGCCCTCGGCTGCACTCAGTCAGAAAATCATCACAAGTCCCGCGGGCATAGTAAAACAGTAGTTCTCAGCCCAAAAACATCATTTAAATTTTAAGTGTCAAAACTGAGTAAAAGTGGCTGAGTTGTAAAACAGTGGAAAACTGCATGACTGAGTTCAAGCAATAAGTCAAAATAGTGAGGAAACAGTGATAAAAATCCCCCGAAGGGTTCAAATAATTGGCACGAAGCCCAAATATGGTAATCAGCCCAAATCATGATGATAACAAATAAGTTTCAGCCAAATACACGGTAAAGACCATCAATCGGGACAGACCAAGTCACAATCCCCAGTAGTAAACGACTCCACGCTCATCATCGAGCGCGTGTCTCACCTCAATTACGATGTACAATTCGAGGTTTCCGACCATCAGAACATCATTTACAATCACTACTCACCTCGAACCGACTAAATCCCTAGCCCGTAACGCCTTTGCCCCTCGAAATGGCCTCCACGCGCGTCAAATCGATCCAAAATCAGAATGAATGCGTCACAATATGTTGAGGGGACAAAGCCAAGCGAAAACAATCGAATACTAAGAATTTCGAAATTAGCAAAACCCGAGCCCCGGGCCCACTTCTCGAAGCTCAGAAATTTTCACATCAACGGGTTCCTTATCTCCCAACGAGTTCAACCATACAAAAATTATCGAATTCCGACATCAAATTGCCTTTCAAATCTTCATTTTTCATTTTTGAAAGATTTTACAAAAACCCCCCATTTTCTTCAATTAAATTCACAGATTCATGACGTAAATAGGTATGGAATCAAGTAATATAAATGATTTAGGATAAAGGAACACTTACCCAGCTCAAACTTGTGAAAATCCTCTCTGAAATCGCCCAAAACCGAGTTCTAAAATCAAAAAAATGAATAAAAATGTCGGACCGCGGACTTATACATTCTTTCTATGCAAGTCGCATGTGTAAAATGCGACTTGGCTCCTATTTCTAGGAAGAAAATTACAGTACTAGCTTTTGGTAAATCGATTATAACTTTCTGTAAAAAATTTCAAATGATAAATGGCTTAACTTTATGGAAACTAGATTCAAAGGGCTACAACTTTCATGTTTTGATCATCTCATAATTCCTTATATATTGCGAGATATAAGCTTCCAAAGTCGGTCCTGTGCAGGAGAAATTTTTCCATGCTCACTGCTTGGAAAACAACAGCAATACCGAGCTTCGGTTGATCGATCGTAACTTTTGACACAAATGTCCAAATGATAAATAGTTTATACCTCTGGAAAATAGATTTAAAGGGCTACAACTTTTATTTTTGGACAATCTCCAAATTCCTTACAGATTACGAGATATAAGTTTCCAAAGTCGGTCCTGTGCAGCAGAAATTTCTGCCATGCACACTGCCTGGAAAACAACAGCAGTACCAGGCTTCGGTTAATCAATCGTAACTTTCTCTATATATGTCCAAATGATGAATGGTTTATATTTCCTGTAACTAGACGCAAAGGGCTAGCAATTTCATGTTTTGATAATTTCCAAATACCTTATAGATTGCGAGATATAAACTCCCAAAATAAGCTCTGTGCAGCAGAAATTTCTGCGATGCACCAGCAGTGAAAAACGACCTAGAACTGTCCGAAAGCACTCTGAAACTCACCCGAGCCATTCGGGACCCCGTCCAGATATACCAACAAGTCCTAAAACATATTACAGACTTAGTCGAGGCCTTAAATCACATCCAACAATGCTAAAAACACGAATGATACCTCAATTAAAGCCTAACGAAACTACCAAATTCCAACTAATACATTCGATGCCGAAACCTATCAAATCGAATCTGATTGACCTCAAATTTTCCATACAAGTCATAAATGACATAATGAACCTATGAAGATTTTCAGAACTGGATTTCGACCCCGATATCAAAAAGTCAACTCCTCGCTCGAACTTCCCAAAAATCTCCCATTTTCCAACATTCGCCAAAATGCATTGAATTGTCCTACGGATTTTCAATTTCAAATCCGGACAGACGCCTAAGTCCGAAATCACCATACGAAGCTATAGCAACTCTCGGAAGTCCATTCCGACCCTCGGAGCAAAATCTCGCCTAACAACCGGAAATCGCCAAAATACTAACTCCACCAATTCAAGCCTAATTCTACACCGGACCTCCAAACCAATTCCGATCACACTCCTAAGTCATAAATCACCTCCCGAAGCTAACCGAACCATCGGAACTCACATCCGAGCCCTCTAACTCATAAGTCAACATCCGGTTGACTTTTTCAACTTAAACCTTCTTAAAAGAGACTAAGTGTCTCATTTCTTACCAAATCCACTCCGAACGCAAAATACTCAAATCGATCACATAAAACACGGATAACGAAGCATAATGAAGCAGAAATGAGGGAAACGGATCGTTAACTCATGAGACGACTGGCCGGGTCGTCACATCCTCCCTAACTTAAACAAACATTCGTCCTCGAACGAGTCAAGAAACATACCTGAAGCCTCAAATAGGTGAGGATATCTGCTCCGCGTCTCCTGCTCGGTCTCCCAGGTAGCCTCCTCCACGGGCTGACCTCTCTACTGCACTTTCACTGAAGCTATATCCTTTGACCTTAACTTCCGAACCTGACGACCCAAAATAGCCACTAGCTCCACATCATAGGTCGAATCATCATCCAACTGAACCGTGTTGAAGTCCAAAACATGAGACGGATCCCCAATATACTTCCGGAGCATAGAAACATGAAATACCAGGTGCATACTCGACAAGTTGGGTGGCAAAGCAAGCTCATAAGCCACCTCTCCAATCCTCCGAAGCACCTCAAACGGCCCAATGAACTGAGGACTCAATTTCCCTTTCTTCCCGAATCTCATAACACCCTTCATGGGCGAAACCTTCAGCAAGACCTTCTCACCAACCATGTAGGACACATCTCGAACCTTCCCATCAACGTCACTCTTTTGCCTCGACTGCACTGTACGAAGCCTCTCCTGAATCACTTTCACCTTTTCTAGAGCATCCTGAACCAAATCAGTCCTCAATAGCCTAGCCTCGTCGGGCTCGAACCAACCAACTGGAGATCTACACCACCTCCCATACAAAGCCTCATACGAAGCTATCTGAGTACTCGACTGGTAGCTGTTGTTATAAGAAAAATCCGCAAGCGGTAGAAAATCATCCCATGAACCTCCGAAATTAATAACACATGCACGCAACATGTCCTCCAATATCTGAATAGTATGCTCGGACTGCCCGTCCGTCTGAGGATGAAAAGCTGTGCTCAACTCCACCTGAGTACCCAACTCTCTCTCACAGCTCTCCAAAAATTCAAGGTAAACTGAGTACCTCTATCTGAAATAATAGAAACTGGAACACCATGCAGCCAAACAATCTCCTGGATATAAATCCCTGCCAACCGCTCTGAAGAACAGGTAGTACACAGGATGAAGTGCGCAGACTTGGTCACCCGATCCACAATCACCCAAATAGCATCGAACTTCTTCAATGTCCGTGGAAGTCCAACAACAAAGTCCATAGTGATTCGCTCCCACTTCCACTCGGGAATAGCCATCTGCTGAAGCAAGCCACCGGTCTCTGATGCTTATATTTTACCTGCTGACAGTTGAGATACCGAGCTACAAATCCCACAATATCTTTCTTCATTCTTCCCCACCAATAGTGCTGTCTTAAGTCCTGATACATCTTCGCAGCACCCGGATGAATTGAATACCGCGAGCTATGGGCCTCCTCAAGAATCAACTCTCCAAGCCCATCCACATTGGGCACACAAATCCGGCCCTGCATCCTCAACACTCCATCATCGCCGATGGTCACATCTCTGGCATCATCATGCTGAACTCTGTCCCTAAGGACAAGCAAATGTGGATCTTTATACTGGCGCCCTCTGATGCGATCATATAAAGAAGACCGAGAAACCACACAAGCCAACACCCGACTAGGTTCCGAAATATCTAATCTCACAAACCGATTGGCCAAGGCCTGAACATCACATGCAAGGGGTCTCTCCCCAACTGAAATATATGCCAAACTCCCCATACTCACTGCCTTTCGGATCAAAGCATCGTCCACCACATTGGCCTTTCCTGGATGGTCCAATATAGTGACATCATAATCCTTGAGCAACTCCAACCATCTCCGCTGTCTCAAATTAAGATCCTTTCGCTTGAACAAATGCTGAAGGCTGCGATGATCAGTAAAAACCTCACAAGATACGCCATACAAGTAATGCCTCCAAATCTTCAATGCATGAAGTATGGCAGCCAGCTCCAAATCATGAATGGGATAGGTCTTCTCATGGGGCTTCAACTGACGAGAAGCATAAGCAATAACTCTACCATCCTGTATCAATACACAACCAATCCCAACTCTTGAAGCATCACAATACACGGTATATGAACCTGAAGCTGATGGCAAAACCAATATTGGAGCTGTGGTCAAGGATGTCTTGAGCTTCTGAAAGCTCTCCTCACACTCGTCCGACCATACAAATGGAGCACCCTTCTGAGTCAATTTGGTCAAGGACGATGCAATGGATAAGAATCCCTGAACAAACTGGCGATAATAGCCTGTCAACCCAAGAAAGCTATGAATCTTTGTGGCTGAGGACGGTCTTGGCCAACTCTGAACCGCCTCTATCTTATTTCGATCAACCTGAATACCCTCGCTGGACACTACGTGCCCCAAGAAAGCCACTGAACCGAGCCAAAACTCACACTTATTATTTTATTATTAGGATTTCATTAGTGGCTCATGACTTTGTGACACTCCGATCTGAGGGTTGTAGTCGGGATGGTTTACTATATTTTTCCACAATTTACTGTTATTAAACCATACTTATATTATTTTTATATTATTTAACTGTTAAAATGAAGTTAGTTTGGATTGGCTGGCCTTGTCTTCATGAGAGGCGCCATCACGACCGGGTTGGGATTTTGGGTCGTGACAATTTGTTTTTGGTAAGGAAGACAATAGGAACAAAAGGCACTGGAAGTCGTGGAGTGATCTTTCTTATCCGATGTTCCAGGGTAGAGCAGGTTTTAGGTCAATGGAAGACATTGGTAATGCTGTTGATGCCAAACTTTGATGGAACTTTAGAACCCAAAATACTCTTTTCAAAGAATTTCTGGAAGCTAAATATTGCAAAAGGTTTCATCCAGTTGCAATGAAATAGGCTTATGGACAATCACATACAAGGAAAAGATTGATAGACATAAAAAAGGAGGCTGAACCATATATCTTTTGGAAGATAGAAAGAGGAGATATTCAATTTTGGTGGGATAACTGGACTAGTCCGGGGCCTTTGGAAAATCTAGTTCAGGCAACTAGAAGACCCAAGAACATAAAGGTGAAGAAGTTCTTTCATGAAAGAAATTAGAGGTATGCCAAGTTGTTGGCATGGCTACCAGCTAGTGTGGCTAACTCTGTTCTGGCAGTGGAGATCATAAGGCAAATTTGATGGAAAACAAGTATGAACAGCAGAAGCAAATAGCTAAGATCACTTGCATGTAATATAGACAACACATGATCACAGATTATAATCAAACATATAATCGATACTTATCTCTTAAAGCGTAACCGCTATCGCGAAAAGAGCCTTCAAGTCATCCTCCAGTTCCACAGTCTTCTGATGTGTGACCCGCATAATGCCTGAAATTAGCGAAACTCCTGTGGGCGAATTTCTCCTAGGAAAACCATGTAGTAAAAAATATTGCCTCCTTATGGAATAAGACCTCTTTATATTGCCACAAGTTTTAGGGTTTAAAACTTTTTCCTAAAACCTGTTGGGTCTTCCTTTTCCACCAAGAAATGTGATTCCATTTAATTCCTAATTATTAAGGTACGGCAGGGACAACAGTATTTAATTAATGAAGCTTCCTATTATGGAATTAATTCGAGATATCCGAATTAATACTACCATAATAAATTACAAATTATTCCACTAAAAATTTTTAATCGCACTCCTCAGTTCAATTTCGAAATTCTTCCATTAAACCTTATTTAACTCCTCATGTTAAGATTCAAATACTAATCAAATAAATTAAATCACTGACAATTTAATTCATTGATTATTTTCTTTAGTCTTTCGCTTAACTTATTGCATGTGAAGGATACAAAATCCACCTGCAGGGTTTACACATGAAAACTTATAAGCTTTCATAAAGGTGTAACATCAATCTCTAGGCCGAGACATGGATTCCTTCAACTAACTATTACTTCGTCAATGTATATCATCATTGTCCAATTTACCAGGTATATCGACTCACAAAATAATCTCGCCTTTTAATAAATCAAAACAATAAATAACATATACAGCTAATAACAATTATATCAAGATTAAGAGTATAAGTACATTTAGTGGCTAGAGAAGTTATTCTATTAAGTCAGTATAAAATGCTTATCTCTACTTGGTCTGTTCAATACATACAAAATATATTAGCACAAAAAGTCAGAATTAAACCATTCTCATAATCAAAAAAAAATTATATTATATCTTGTGCTACAATCATTCCGGATGACTTGTCCAATTCCATCAATAGATTGTGAACATGATCTTTATAATTATAAGAACCGATGATTTGATCTTCCTTGTATAAGCTAAACTTTATACACTAAGTCATCTACTGTATAAGTAAAGGACACAAACGAATATATGATCTATTTAAAATTTTACTAAAATTGAATAAATAATTATTCCATAATAAATAATATATCCAAACCAAAATCATGGTTAATAGTATATATATCCCAACATTCTCCCACTTAGACGTTTAACCATGATAATTATTAGAATATACTATATCTAAATGCATGGTTAATAGTATATATCCTAACAATCTCCCGCTTAGACTCATAAACATCCATCTATAACTTTCACAGCTTTCCTTTTCCACGACTATTAAAAGTCTCTACCAATGAGCTTTTGCTAAAAGGAGCTTGCCTAATTATTTTCAAATGCAATCTTTATCTAGTAATGCTCTGTCGTAACTAACTAGTTTGGTATTAAGCTCTTCAGAGATCTTGTTATGAAACTCTCCCAAGAGTACATACCAAACTATGATTTTCCTTATTATTCTCCCACTACGACGAAACTACTAATATTACCTTCATTAACTTGCGGTATTGAAAGATTAATGACTTATTCCTGTAGTGTTCTCTACTGAACATCACTCCCACTATTCGGAGGTAGTAGACTTCTTTTTGTCTATTAACGGTTCTCCCACTACTTAAATATAATGGAACGTTAACTCCGACTTATAGAATTGTATGTTCTTGAGCCTCTGAATTTTCAGATGATTCATTTGTTATCTCTTTGCTTAGCTCCTATAAAACTAGTTTACTTCTAGGAACATAGTTTATTAAATAATTTTGTTATAGAAAACTGGTATTTGTGCTAACAATTACCTTCTTTTTTTAGGAAAAGGAAATAAACCTCCTTTCATTTCCTTGGATATTCAATAAGCATGCATACATTCGTCCTTGATTTCATTTTATCCATTTCCCTTTCAATATATATTGTGGACAACTTCATATCCGAACTTTCCGCAGACTGAACTTACGTTAATTCCACAGTTCTATGGGCGTCCAAGATACTGAACTAGAAAGAACTAAAATCTGAATGTAATTTGCAATTTCTAAGGCATATCCCACAACGAAAAAAGAAATAAATCTGAATAACTCATACTAATATAAATATCTCCATAAGAGTCATATTTCTTCTCTCTACTACACCGCTCTATTATTGAGTAACCGATGTAGATAATTGAGATGCAATCCCTTATTCTGATAAGTAATTAATGAATTTTGTAGAGAAGTGCTAGCCACCTACGATAAGATCATAGTAATTTAGTATATTCCTATGGTGCTTCTCCATATCAAGCCCTAAAACCTGAAATTATTCCGCATTCAGACTTACGGTGCATCAAATAAATTTTTTCATAGTCTAAGCAATCATTTATGAACATCATAAAAATACTCAAAACCACCTCTTGTTATATGTTCATTAGACAGCACAATCAAACATGGATTAGTTCTAACTTATCACCAGCTCTCTTTCTCTTGGAGCAGAAATATTTCTTAGTCATATTTCCTTCTAAGCAGGATCTATAAGTTGATACTGCCTCTATTTTCAATGAACCTTAAGGTTCATCATTGACCAACTGAAATCCTATCCGAATAATTATGACTTAGACGCAAGTGCACAGATAATTTTCACTTAATTTTGGAGAATATTTTCTCTTATAAGGTAGACTAATATTGTTTAGTTCAGGAGAGAAATTAACAATAACAAGGTCATGCGTCCATGTACCACAAGAGATAAAATATTTATCAAGCTCAATAACGCAAGAGTTCAAAAATAAACTAGATCTTTTATTTTTCCTAAAACCTGAATTTAAATTCCTTATAGCAAAAGGTACATTTATTGCATCCTTTAAGTTAATGTATTATCATGACCAAAGAAAATTTTTGACCCCTAATATGAAAAACTACATGAAGTCATTGTGGAGTTGAGATATACAACATTAAATAGATCAGAATAAGTCGACTAGCATTGAATAATAAAATTCAGATTGCATTCAATATATATACATACATGCATCTCGAATAGCAAATTTCGATGGGAAACGAATTATTCATGCAAAGTATATTATATAATGCAGGAATTATACAATCCTAAAATAAACAGAGCCAACTCATATGGAGAGTAAATTGTTATTTTCAGTCATTTGTAAATAACTATTTAATACGAAAATTTCAAACGCACTACACACATATATTCATGCACCTTGAATAGTAAATTTCGATGGGAAAAGAACTACTCGTGCAACATTTACATGTAATGCCAGATTATTCACTCCAATAAATTAAAACAGATCCAACTCAGATGGAGAGTATACTGTTAATTTAAGTCAAGTGAATATCATAATTAATAGCTCTAGTTCCATTGATCCAACATGTATACTCAGATGGAGAGTAAGTACATGATATCAATAATTAGTAATTCACCTAATGAGCTTGCAATAAATTTATCTGATATGGAGGAAGACCTAAAGTCGACGCGTAAATTTACACTCACTTGAAATTGATAGTGGGAGACCATAGAAATATATTTCTATCACCATTTAATCATGGTTACATTATAATTACAAAATTGATTCAACATGTAAACTCAGATGGAGAATCAATACAGGTTATCAATAACTTGTAATTATACTTTGTGAGTTCATAATAAATTTATCCGATATGGAGGACGACCTAAAGTCGACGCATAAATTTATTATCTCACTATAAATAGATAGTTGAGACCATATGGGTTAATTCCTATCACCATTTAATCACAACATTGTATTTTTTTTTAGAAATTAAGTTTCAAAATTCGAAAAAATTACTGATTAAGCATTTTTAGGAATTTAAAATATGATATGCATTCCAACCATATATCAATTCATTCTAAATAAACATGCATCACCATGTTCCAGATTAACAAAAATAAGACATACATAAAAGGAATGACTTTTCATATCCAAATCACATGTTTAATCCCACAAACCACCGAAAAACCGATCTAAACGATCCGAACCTACCGAAATACGAAGTAATTTATTGCAACCCAGTGGGTATTTCTTATCAGGTCATTTTTATGGACCCACATATTTCAGGTCAATTAGAGATCATGAAGTTCATGATGACCAAAACTAGACTAAATTCGAATTAATTTCTTCAGGCAAACTTAAAGATTAAATCAGTGTGATTTGCATTATTTTCATATATGATATCAAGCTAAATCATATCGTGTAATCTTATTCTAGATTCAACACAAATAAAAATGATACATAAAAAATAAATTTTTTCTATTAAAAACTCATTTAATCCGATAAACTGCTTAAAACCCCATCTAAACGACCTCGAAACACCCAAAATTAATGTGATTCACAGCATAGCATTGAGTGTTTCTCACCAAGTTGTTGTAACGACTCGATCGGCCGTTTTGAGCATTTGCATCCCATTTAGCTATCTGAAGCTTTGAACAACATTGTATTATTTGTTATGACTAGTGAGAATCGTCAGATTTGGTTTTCACGTTATTCAGAATCGATTTGGAGGAATGAATTTCATTGTTGAAGCTTTAATTTGGAGGAGTTGACCAACTTTGACTATTTAGTATTTGACCTCAGATTGGAGTTTTGACGGTTCTGTTAGGTCTGTATGGTAATTTTGGACTCGGGTGTATGCCCGGATTTGCATTTGATGTTCCTAGAAGGATTCGGCACTAATTGGCAAAAATTGAAAATTTTGAAGGTTTGAAGAATTCATAAGTTTGACCGGAAGTTGATTTTGTGGATATCGGATTCGGATTGTGGTTTCGAGAAGTTGAATAGCTTTGTTATGTCATTTGAGACTTGTGTGCAAAGCTTGAGTTCATTCCGAGTTGAATTGATACATTTCGGCATGAGTTTTGGAAGTTGAAAGTTCAAAGTTCATTGAGTTCGAATTGAGGTGTGATAATTTTGATGTTGTTATGTGTTATTTGAGGCTTCGAGTAGGTCCGTATTAGGTGATGGGACTTGTTGGTAGGTTTGGACATGGTCCCGAGGGGCTTGGGTGAGTTTCGGACGAGGTTCAGATTTGTTTGGATCATTTTTGGCTAAATTGCTGGTGGCAGATTTGGTGTGGTCGCACCTGTGGTTGGTTTGCGCAGGTGCGATGGTCGCAGAAGTGGCGAAGGAGTCGAAGAGGCGAGGTGAGTGCTGGGTGAGGAAGACCGCAGAAGCGGAGATTTTGAGCGCATATGCGGATGCCCAGGTGCGCAGTGATGGAGCGCAAGAGCGAATAATTACGCAGGTGCAGTGATGGCTCGCACCCGTGATGTCGTAGAAGCGGATATTTTGTATGTAGGTGCGAGGGTCGATTTCTCAGCTGGTTCCGCAGAAGCTGAGGTTATGTCGCAGAAGCGGCTTATTTGTTCGCAAAAGCGAATATTCTGGGCAGAATGCTATAAATCGAGGTTTTAGTTCGTTTATCATATTTTGTCCGCAGGTGTGAGGGTCGAGTTCTCAGCTGGTTCTGCAGAAGCGGAGGTTATGTCGTAGAAGCAACACCGTAGAAGTGGCTTATTTGTTCGCAAAAGCGAAGACGCTAGGTAGAATGCTAGAAATTGAGGTTTTAGTTCTTCTATCATATTTTGAGATGCGAGACTCGGATTGAGGCGACTTTTGAAGCAAATTTCATCACATGGATTGGAGTAAGTGTTCTACTCTTGGTTTTGATTTTATTCCATCAATCCATCTTCATTTTTGGCAATTGGTTTATGAATTTTAAGGAGAAATTGGGGGATTTAGTCTAAAACTTCATAAAGCGAATTTGTGAGTTTTGAACGTCGATTCGGAGTCGGATTCGAGTGAAACTAGTATGGTTGGACTCGTAATTAAATGGTTTGTCGGATTTTGTGAGTTTCATTGGATTTTGAGGCACGGGTCTGGGTTGGGCTTTTGGGTCAATTTTGGGCTTTTGATTAAAGATTCGACCTTTATCATTTGAAATTGTTTCCTTAGGCATTAATTAATGTATTTGAGTTGCTTTTGGCTAGTTTTGAGCCGTTCGGAGATTGGTACGCATAGGATGGCACTTTAGAGCATAGCTTGGCCTACTCGGTATTAGATTTAGCTTGTTCGAGGTAAGTAACACTTCTAAACTTGGTGCTGAGGGTATGAAACCCCGAATTATATGTTATGTGTTTGGTGTTGAGGTGACGCATATGCTAGGTGACGAGCATGTTGATATGCACCATGTGAATTGTGACTCCATTATTTTTGTGGTACTGTGTAGTTACCTGATCTTATCTGTAACCATGAAATCTCTACGTACTAGAGTTGTTGGAGCTGTGATCCATGTTAGAAACCATGTCTAGGCTACATGCTTATTCTGTTAGGACCCACTAAGGTTGTTCCTGCTGTTGAGTTATTTGCTTACATTGCAATTTCTTACTCAGTCATGTTCATTCATTTCATATCATATCTCAGTCTGTGTTGCTATATATTGACACATCATATAATCATTTTTGGGCTAGTTTCATTGCATTGTGAGCCCGAGAGACTAGAGAGATTGATGATTGAGTGAGGTCGAGGTCCTGATTGTGAGTGATATTACAGGATCGGGCTGAATGTCGTAGCAAGTTATATTGGTTTATGCCTGGATTTGGCTTATTATGGCGCTTGGGTTGAAGGAGCCCCTCTGGAGTCTGTACACACCCCCAGTGAGCGCAGTTGATTATATTGAGGAATGGATCTTCCCTGGGTATGGATCTTGCGAAGCATTTATACTTGAGGACGGATCTTCCCCGAGCTGGATTGGCCCTATACAGTACTGAGTGACTGGCTGTCAGTTGATATATATATATATATATTCTTCCCTGGGCTGAATTGACCATATACAGTACTGAGTGACTGAGCGTGTTGGGTGATTGAGCATGATGAGTGGAAAGTGTGAGACAGTGAGATTGAGTACTTTGAGAGTGTGAGTACATAAGCTCATCACTGAGATACATTGCATTTGACATGCATACTTAAGATACATGCATAGAGATGCATTTCTTTCTGCCACTTTGATTTTTGGTGTCATTCATGATTTCACCGGCATATTGACATGTAGACATAGAGATGTATTTTCCTCATGCCATTTGATAATGAAACATCTTATCTGTTGTTGAAAATTTTTTGGGAGAAATTACAGTTTTCAGACTTACTCATAAATTTGGTGATTTCGGTAAAGGATTTGGGTTTTCACTGATATACTTGAAAAGCATGCCTATTTTTCTGGAATTGTGAATGAACTGAGCATTTTATCTCTAAGGTACTTCTTTTATTGTTTCCATTATGTTGTTACAAACAGTTGTTGGCTATTGGTGTTGGACCTCGACCGGTGTTCCAACTCGTCACTACTTTCAACCTAAGGTTTGGTTTGTTACTTATTGAGTACATGGGGTCGGTTGTACTCATACTATACTTCTGCACCTTGCGTGCAGATGTTGGCTGCTGATATTGCTAATATCGACGGGAGCTGGATTTGAAGATGTACCTGCTTTCTAGTCGTAGCTGCCTCTTGTTCATGGTAGCCTCAGATTCGTAACAATCTGTTTATGTACATTTCGGATAGATGATGTATTTATTTCATACTAGCTTTGTAAATTCTAATCGTAGAAGCTCATAATTTGTAATATCAGTCCTTGTGGAATGTATTAGTTTTAGATATTTTCTTTTATTTAATTGTCTTATTAATTTCATTGGAATTGGTCAGTTGTTAATTAGCTTACCTAGCTAGTTGGGTTAGGTGCCATCATGAATAGTTGGATTTTTGGGTCGTGACAGATAAATAGACTCAGAATCGAGTTTTGATTGTTCCGATAGTTTCGTATTGTGATGTGTCGCGCATTGGTCTCGGCGCAGTGTTGATGCAGTATAGTTGGGTGATTGCCTACGTGTCTAGAAAGCTGAAGGTGCATGAGAAGAATTATCATGTCCACAACCTCGAGCTAGCAGCTTTGTTCATCATGCCTTGAAGATCTGGCAGCACTATCTGTACGGTGTCCCTTGTGAGGTCTACACCGATTACCAGAGTCTACAGCATCTGTTCAAACAGAAGGATCTTAACTTGCGGTAGAGGAGATGGTTAGGGTTGCTTAAGAAATATGATACCACCATTCTATATCATCCCGAGAAGGCCAATGTGATGGCCGATGCTTTGAGTCGCAAGGCGGAGAGCTTAGGCAGCTTAGCATATCTATCGGTAGTAGAGAGGCCATAAGCCTTGGATGTTCAGGCCTTGGCCAACCAGTTTTTTAGATTGGATGTTTCTCAGCCGAGCCGCATTTTGGCTTGTGTGGTTTCTCGATATTCTCTTTATGATCGTATCAGAGAGCGTCAGTATGACGACCCCCATCTCCTAGTCCTCAAGGACATGATTCAGCACGGTGATGCCAAGAAGGTCACTATTGGAGACGACGGTTTATTACGGATGCAAGGAAGGCTATATATGCCTTAGATGTCTTTCCTAAGTTGATTCTCCAGGAGGCTTACAGTTTGTGGTACTCCTTTCATCCAGGTGCCACGAAGATGTATCAAGACCTGAGGCAGCATTATTGGTGGAGGAGAATGAAGAAGGACATAGTGGAGTACGTATCTCGATGCCTAAATTGCCAGCGGGTGAAGTATGAGCATCAGCAGCCAGATGACTACTTACTCTTTGGAGCAGCTGGCTCAGATTTACATTCGCGAGATTGTCAAGCTTCATGGCGTGCCAATATCTATCATCTCTGACCGGGATACATAGTTTACATCACGGTTCTAGAGAGCCGTACAACATGAGTTAGGTACTCGGGTGGAGTTGAGTACAACATTTCACCCTCAGACGGACAGACAGTCCGAGTGCACTATTCGGATATTGGAGGATATGCTTCGTGTGTGTGTGATGGAGTTTGGGGGTTCTCGGGATCAGTTCTTGCCACGTGAAGAGTTTGCCTACAACAACAATTATCAGTCGAGCATTCAAACGCCACCATATGAGGCTTTATATGGTAGGCGGTGCCGGTCTCTGGTGGGTTGGTTTAAGCAAGGTGAGGCTAGGCTATTGGGTACAGACTTGGTTCAGGATGCTTTGGAAAAAGATAAATTGATTCATGATCGACTTCGTACAGCCCAATCCAAACAGAAGAGTTATGCAGATCGGAAGGGTTGCGACGTTGCATTTTAGGTTAGGGAGTGGGTCTTGCTCCTAGTTTCGCCCATGAAGGGCGTTATGAGGTTCGGGAAGAAGGGCGAGCTGAGCCCTAGGTAATCGTGCCTTTTGAAATTCTTGAGATGGCCGAATAGGTGGCCTACAGACTTGCACTACCACCTAGTCTAGCTGCAGTTGATCCAGTGTTCCATGTTTCTATGCTCCGGAAGTATCACGACGATCCGTCTCATGTGTTAGACTTCAGCTCAGTCCACTTGGATAGGGATCTACCTTATGTTGAGGAGCTGGTGGCCATTTTGGACAGGCAGGTTCGAAAGCTGAGATAGAAGAATATTGCTTCAGTTAAGGTCCAGAGGAGGGGTCAGCCAGTCAACAAAGCGACTTGGGAGACCGAGCATGATACGCATAGCCGTTAACCTCATCTTTTAATCACCCGTTCATACTCGTTCGAGGATGAACATTTGTTTTAAGAGGAGGAGGATGTAACGACCCGGCCGGTCGTTTTTAGAATATTATCCCCGATCCTCTATTTATTGCTTCCTCTATTTCATTTTGTGGTTATGTGACTTGTCAAGGCGCTTGGTGTCTTGCTCGGGAGAGCTTCGGAGTGAAATAGGACATATAGCCCCTAAATTGGAAGTTTAAGTGGTAGCAGTTGACCGTAGTTTGACTTGTGTGAAGACAACTCCAGAATGGAGTTTTGATGGTTCCAACATCTCCGTAGGGTGGTTTTGGTCTTAGGAGCGTGTCCGGATGTTGATTTGGAGGTCCATAGGTCGTTTTGGCGTTAATTGGCGAAAGTTGAAAAGTTGAAAGACTCTGGAAAATTTGACCGGGAGCGGATATTTTGATATCGGGGTTGGAATCTGATTCCAGAAGTTGGAATAGGTCCGTAACGTCGAATATGACTTGTGTGCAAAATTTGAGGTCTATCGGACTTGATTTGATAGGGTTCGGTATCGATTGTAGAAGTTAAAAGTCTATAAGTTGATTAGTCTTGAATTAGGGTGTGATTCATTTTTTTTTTATGTTGTTTGAGGTGATTTGAAACCTCGACTAAGTTTGTATCATGTTTTAGGACTTGTTGGTATATTTGGTTGAGGTCCGAGGGGCCTCGGGGGTGATTCGGATCGATATCGGATCAATTGTTGGACTTGTGCTTTTTCTAAAAAATCACAGCTTCTTGTGTCATAGCACATGCGAAGATTAGGACCGCAGGTGCGGACCCGCATGTGCGAGTGAGGCAACGCAGAGGCGGAGAAGGCAGCCCAGGCCAAGGCTCGCAGGTGTGGAAAAGGTTCCGCAGAAGCAGCATCGCTTCCGCGGTGAGGAGATAGGCATGAGCAACTATGGTCGCAGGTGCACCACATTTTGTAGCAAGCGCGCACGTGCAAGTGCGGCTCTTGGCTCGCGGAAGCGGACTCTGTGGACTTAAGTGAAATCCGCACCTACGATGATTTATTCGTAAGTACGGAGCCGTAGATGCTGCAGTAAGGTCGCAGGTGCGACATAACTGGGCAGAAAGAGGATTTTTCGAGGGTTTGCTTCATTTTCAATTTTGGGACTTTGAGATCTCGGATTGAGGCGAGATTTTGAGGGATTTTCATAGGAAGCATTTGGGTAAGGATTCTTGACTCGTTTTTGATTAATTCTCATGAATCTACTATTAATTACACCTTTTAATTATGGTTTTGGAGTTTAAAATTGGGAAAAAAGTGTAGAGGTTCTTAGACCAAGTTTTTGCGTTTTGAAAGGCTAAATGAGGTCTGCTTTGGATAATTCTTGTATGGTTGGACTCGATATTGAATGGGTATTCGGATTTTATGATTTTGGTCCGATTCCGAGGCGTGGCCCCGGGCCGACTTTTTGGAACGATTTTTCAATTCTTAGCTAAGATCATTATTTCATTATTTAAATTAATTTCTATATTTATATTTATAGTATGAAATTGTTTTGGCTATGTTTGAGCCGTTTGGAGTTGAAAAATCGAGGGAAAGGCCTTTTAATTGATTGATTGAGCGTGGTTTGAGGTAAGTGACTTGTCTAACCTTGTGTGGGGGAAATTCCCATTAGGATTTGGTATTTTGGTGATAATTTATGATATGTGAAGGTCGTGTACATAAGGTGACGAGTGCGTACACGGGCTAAATGTTGAAATTCTGGTTTTGCTATGCAATTTACTTTTTATGCCTTAATTGAGTTACTTCAGCACGTTAAAGTCATCATGTTTGGCCTAATTTCACATATGTACTTGTCTTATCTCCTATTTGCAATTTATATCACATGTTTAGTTGAACTACCGGCTATTCTTGATTTTCGTATACATTACTTAACGGTGGAAATTCTTTACTTGAAATTTCTATCTTGGAATATCATTTATTTAGTTGTTGTGTTTTGGCTTTCTTGTTATTCTTGAGGTGATTTTTTGGTTGTTTGCACGAGGTTTCTACCGTGCTATTTGTTAATTGTTGCACGAGGATTCTGACGTGTGGTTGTTATTGTTGCACGAGGTTTCTGCCGTGCCTTTGTGATTATTGATACGCATGCGTTAGTATAAGGCCTTGGTGTTAAAACGCATGTGGTGAGATAAGATGGGGTTGATACGCGTGGCTAGTAAGGGAACTACTATAAGCCATGCGGTGTGATAAGATGTGCTAAAACGCGGAATGCTATTTCTGAAAAATAATTTTCTAAAGTCAAATATAAAGGCTCCCGCGGTGATATAAGAAAAGATTGTGATTTGTTTTTACGATTTGGGTCTATGAGACGGTACCTCGGGAGTGCCCATGTTGATATTCTTTATTTGATGTATTGTGTGGTTCTTGTTTTTCTTACCATATAAAATTCTTGTTTTCCTTTTGCGTTGTATTAACTTTCCTTGATTCCGTGTTGTTGTTTCCCGTAAAAAAAAAATTCTATTGTTCACTTCCCTGTCATTTTCATTATATCATATTATCTCTGTCTTGTTTCTTATTATCTCCAGTTGGGCCTAGACCCGACCTCATCACTACTCTACCGAGGTTAGGCTTGCACTTACTGGTTACCGTTGTGGCGTACTCATACTACTCTTCTGCACATGTTTTGTGTAGATCCAGGTACATCCTACCAGCCTCGGTATTAGTGCGCTTTGTTGCTGCTTGGAGACTACAAGATACACTTTCCCGCGTCCGCATGCCTCGGAGTCCCCTTCTACCCTGTTTTCCTATTTCTTTATGTTTTTGATAATGATGTATAAGATTGTTCGGCATTGTATCTAGAGCTTGTGACTTATATCTCACCGAGTTTTTGGGAAATCATACGTATTGAGCTTATAATCTATTAATGAAATTGTTGAAGTTTTGAAATTTAAGTTTCTATTTGATGTTTTTCGCATATTGTTAGGCTTACCTAGTCTCTAAGATTAGGTGCCGTCACGACATCCTGCGGAGGGGATTGGGGGTCGTGACACAAAGATAGCCAAATTGCTAGACGGGTTTGGTTCTTCTTATGTAATTTATTTTGGGGTTTGATTTAGCACTGGTCATCTAAGACAAACCTTCATGAATTGGTGGTTAGCTAAACAAAGAAATGGAGTTCACTCAGTGATACTCCAATGTATACCGTCTATGATTTGTTGGAAAACAGATATGCAGCAAGGTTTGATAGTAAATCCATGTCAGGGTCGCATATCATCATCTCAAAGTGCTTAACATTAATCCTTAACAGTCAGTTTCCTAGTGTAAAACTTTCACAACTCTGGATCGACAAGTATAAGTATGTGGCTAAGTTACAACTTTCTATTCTCTCCCAGGATATTAAATGGAACAAACCCGATAGGGGTTGGGTAAAATTGAATGTTGGTGGGTGCAACAAAGGTAATCTTGGTTCAGCAGGAGGAGGGGATATCATCAGTGATCATCACGGCAACATGATGAAGGCTTTTGCAGAAATCTATGGTCAGTGTAATAGAAGCCAAGGCATTATTGCATGGTATTAAGTTTATGTGGTAATTCTGGTTTTTTGAAAGTTCATGTGGTTGGTGTATTGCCGTTTGATTAGAAAAACAGTTCAATTGTCAAAAAATTACAATTCAAACTTTAGCAAACTTCCATATATAAAAGCTCTTCTGAAACTGAAAGAATTATCCTAAAACTCTGCATCTCTGCCTTACAATAAATAGGCAGGATATAGCACATAATTGAACATCTAAAAAATCAGATTGGCCGTATCGATCAGGTGTAGAAGCGATAAGTCTTGGCTGATTTGATGATACTCCATAATCCACCAATGGGAGATGTAAGAGTCAAAAGTACACCCACTATAATGCAAAGCTGCAACATGAAGAGAAAAAAAAACAAGAGATAGGGGTAAGTAGGGAAAAAGCTGGCACGAAACGTTGCAGTACAAAATTATATTTATCACAATTAATTTATATATTGAAGTGAGAATATATATTTATTAACAACGATAAGATGTTATATCTTATGCAAAAGACACTTGTTATGTACTTATTGCTTTGATGCATATCATCGAGTGTATAAAATATTTTCTCTTTAATAATTTGTATAGCCATCACTATTTATATCAAATCAATAAATATGTAAAATATTTGTTTTTTATAAATATATTTTTAACTTAACTGTGGTGAAGTTATATGCACTCTCATTTTAATTTTAATCGCTAAATTTTCTTGATTAGTTTAATGTAAACAATGAGTGCAAGTAAATTTCATGATTACATAACATTTACAAGTTCTGGTACTTACCCAGTTCGTACACCATGACACGCCAAACCGTCTGGGCTTTTTTATAATAAGCCAGATGATGCATGGAAGCTGTAGGTAGAAATTAAAAACATAGTAAATGTTAAATATCTTTGTCATATGGGTATTATATAGTCATAACTTCTGATTTAATAAAGTGAAAATTTAATGAGTTATCTATGAAATATACATACATAATATGAGGTTGGTGCCAGAGCAAAACCACCAAAGAATCCCATCAAACCACCAAAGAATGGTATTGTCATGCCCACAACCAATGTAAATGCTACAATAACAGAAGACCATAGCAAGAATTAAAAAAAATACATAAAAAAGAGCAATTTAACAATTTTCAGTTTATTTTCTAATTGTGCAAAAATACTTTCTAATAAACAGGTAAATTACTTTACCAACAAAAACCGTACGCACACAAACACGTAGAAGAGTGGAAGGATTATATTTCAATGACTTCACAGCGTAAGTCTCTATCATATCAAACACTGGCATTGCATAAACCTGAAATGTAAATTAAGTAATATACAAGAGATTAATTAGGTAAATTACTAACATCTAAGTTGCTCATAATATAATATCAATTGAGGCACATCAAAGACTTAAAGAGTCTATACAGTTGAAGTAGGTTTCCTCAATTATATATAAAGGATTAAATTTATATATATGTACTGACAATATAAAATTTTTATTATACTAACTATTTTAGTCTACTAAAACAAGTTATGTACTCTTTTTTTAGGTTATTTGTATTGAGTTACTTATTATTGTAGACAGTGACAAAGACATCCCTTAGTATGGGGTGTGCTGATCTGCAACGAACTTTTCTAGCTAGTATATATAAAAATCGACATCATTTAAAAATTATGTAGAGTAACAGTTAGTTTAAGACGTAAAGACTTAAAAGAACTAGAGTCCTAGGTCTAAAAGTTGTGGCAATAGACCGATACTACTTGCATAAAATCTTATACGGTCAAACCTCTCTATAACAGCCTCATTTGTCTCGGATTATTTTGGCTGTTATAGCGAAGTATTGTTATAGAAAATATATATTATAACATAACATAAATATTGATTCTATAAATACTTGGCTTTTATGGTGAATGATTATTATATAGCGATAATATTATAGAGAGATGTGACTGTAATTAAAATTAGTGAAAGATACCTGGTAACTCCCAATAACATGAGCGATAACAAAAATGTTAGCAGTTGCAATAAGCCATGTAGGTCTATGTAGTGTGAGCAAGATGTTATCATCAACTCCATTACCAAACACCCAATATCCAATGAAAGCCACAGGCAAATAACACAAGGCGACTATAATATAAGCTGTGAATACACCTTTCCACATTGCTTTTTTAGAAGGTGCATCTTCTGTCGAAGGAATTGTAGCTTGAATTTCAAGTACTACATTATGTCCAGCATATGCAAATGCTACATTTCCTAATGCACTCAGAAACATAAACACATTATCTGATGTTTTTTCACTTTTTGGACCATAACTAACTTCTCTCCCACTTTTTCCTAATTCCTTTAGTGACACAGTCCATGCTATAGCAGAGTAAGTCATGGACAAAATCGCCGCGACGAAGGAGACAGAAGAGATGGAGTTGAAATTTGGCAAGTGAGAGAGGACAAATTGGAAAGAGGAGAAAATCATAATGAAGTAAGTGAGTTTGATAGGTTTGGCATTTGGGAAAAGAATTTCTTGGAATTTTTTCAAGGATTTGCCACCTGTGACCATGTAAATAATGCAAGTGCTAACTTCAACTACAATTTGTTGGGGTACTACAATCCAGAGACCAAGTTTATCACCAAAAGCATATTGGCCAAGCTCATGGTACCTATCAAATCTCTTGCCTGGTATCATTTCATGCATCTCCACCATTTGCCAGATTGTGTAGAATGTAATAATCCATGACAGTAACATTACCGTTACACCAGCTCCCCTGCAACATTAATTAATTGAGGATGATTAATACAATAATGTGGTATCACATGCAAATTTAATTTTATCTTTTCAGATAATAACAAATTTGTATAACAAGCTATAATTACTAGAATTGAAAAAGAAACAGGAGATATCTTAGTCGACTGTAACTTTGGGGACATCCCATAAAAAGGTATGTCAACTTAATTACCACAAATTTATTCATTAGGTCAATAGTCGAAACAGAAAAAAAAAAATACCTATATCATTAACTCAGAAGATATGCGCGCATGGATGCGGTAAAATTAATTGCATTGGGTGTTTTTATCAAATTATATTAACTAATTAACATAGTTAAATGACTTAATAAAATGATAATATAATAATGATCAAGTGAGAAAAGTCTATATGCACAAACATATCATGCATATATCTATTAGTTCGATCTAAACATAGTGTTCGTTTAATTTGTGCGCACTTCAATTAAAAGCATATGAATCAATTGGTGCACCGCTGGCGCTTAAATCAAGCGATGATGAATATTTTAGATGCAATTCTAATACGTAAAGTATCGTGGAAAACAATAAATGAGTAAAGAAAATTCGTTTCCAATAATTATATGCAACAGTAGACGCTAAGATGAGATCAAGCAGTTAAGATATCTAATAATTTTTCCAAATCGGATCGTACTCTCAAGGCAAAACATTAAATGCGATTAATGAAGAAAAACGCACCTAGTATCAATTATTATTCTTTGAAATTGAAAACCTGGACATAAGCAATTAGTCGAGATTTCCAGACTCAGTTTTTTTTTTTTTAAATAACGAGATTTCCGGAGTCCCAAAAAGATAGTTCTACTATTTTCCAGATTTCCAGAATGAGTTTTTAAAATTTTTCAAAAATTATAAAAATAGTTTAGAAAAACTGCTAATTAGATGATGTAAACCAGTTAGGTATACAAAACCGGAAATTGAGTATATCTAAATTTTAAAATATTCAAACTCAAGGTCAAGGCAATTCCTTATCAAATTTGATAATGAAGAATAAAAACAAATCGCAAAGAAAAAGGAAGAATACAGCAACAACAAGAAATAATAACTACGACTCATGCATTCCCAAACTAATTTGTGGTTGAATCCTAATAAACTCAACTCATATAAAAAAAAAAACAAATTAAATTAAATATAAAGAAAAGAAAAGGAGAAATAAAGCTACCATCCCATCTCAGACATGGCATAAGGTAGACTAAGAACACCAGCACCAACCATGGCAGTAACATTGTGCATGGTTGAATACCACCACTTTGCATTCCGGTCCGACGTTATCGGTAGCCATTCATCTATTGCTTTCTCCCTCCTCTTATCTTCACCATCTCCTCCCTTTTCCATATTAAATTAAACTAACTAGGAGACAACAGAATAAGAATGAAAGTTTGTGACATAAAGAGTAAGGTTAAAAACAAAGGAGATTTAACATCAATTTGGAGTCCTTTAAAATAGACAAAGAGAAAGTATTTTCTTTTTCTCGATATGCCTTTTCCTATTTATATAGGTGATTGCCATAAAACCTAAATCTAGAAGTAATGACCCAAATATTTCCTAATCCTTTTAAAATATATGCAATATGTAAAGTCTTTATGCTTTTAAGGAAAAAAAGTCTTATCTCCTTGCTAGTGTAAACTACTTTCTATACTTACTCTGTACCTGTTATCCAACAATATTTGGAATCTTTTTAAAAGTGAATCGTATAACTAATATTTTTGTATATTACTGCTAAAATAAAACTGAAATTAATTAGTACCATTTATAATTTATACAAAAAAGTGAGTACACTATTATATATATAGTGTGAATTTGATGGTTTGGTCATTAATTATAAGATAATTATATGTAAATGTTTAAAATAAGCATAAATGCTATAAATTTGATATTACAAGTTAGTAAACTATCATGATAGTGTAAAAACAATTTCCATTATTATGTATACTTAATTTTCATCCTATTCTATGCACTTGTCCTTTCCAAATGCTCTACGTGTGAAATATATGTGGATATAAATAAATAACATCATATCTCTGTTAAAACTACTGCATTAGATGCAAATTATTGAGAATAATTCCTTTAGTGTCTCACAGGCTTTTTTGCTAATCGATCGAACAATAGAAAAGGTGATGATATTGACAATTTAAACCAATTCTACTAAAAGAAATTACGAATTTATGTGTTTTTACTTTTTATCATGCACTAATATTATACATCATTGATTTCTGAAGATTTACATATCTATAGGTGTTGTTTTTTCCTTTTTCTTTTCTACTGGTGAACCAAAATAAAAAAAATTAACAAGCACACTGATATTTCAGGTTGAAAATTTTAAAAACAAAATTCAGTAAAGACGCAAAAGAAGTGATTTTTTTTTTTTCACAGGCAAAAGAAGTGTTAATTATTGTAGATATATTCATTTATTTCTACTCTAATTTCTGTCGTAATAGATTATGTTAAGATGATGGAAAAAAAGATTATGCTAAGACTATTTCCACTGATAATTAAGTATAATTTTTCAGAAATAAAGAAACAATTAGTATGTGCACTCTGTAATACATACACATATTTGAACACACATGAACTTTTTCTCTTCTCTTTAAATCACGAGGAATTTTCAGAAACCACTATTGTTTGGTGGCTATTAATTTCCTATAACTATTATATATATAATTACTTCCTATAGCTACTAAAGTTGTTACACGACTGTATGCTTGTATTCGCGCTACTGTATTCATCAATACAGTAGCGAAAATAGCCTAAAAAAAAAGAGTCCAGTTGTTTAAAAACGGAAAGAGGATCGATTAGCGTGTATCAACAAAATCGATTCTAACACACCTCATTATTAACCCAATTAATTAGCATATTTTTCAGACGCTAAACACAAAACAGAGCATTGTATTCAGCTTCAACAAAACACAATCTGTAGATCTTCAGAGAGACATGCATTTTTTTTTCTGAGTATGTTCGAGGTTTTGATTCGACCGTCCTTGATAGGATTTTTTTTCGTCCGGCGTTGATACAAGTATTCACAGAATATTTAGTAATTGAATTTACTAGATGGAAAGCTTAGCTGTGCTAATTCGTCATTCTGGGAAATGAAACAATGAAAATTGTTTTGTCGATTATTCGATAGAGGGGATATTGATAAAGGAGTATGCTTCGTATAGTAATTTAGTTACTTCAATTTCGAAACAACTTGATATAGATTTGAGTTCCAAGTCAATTAAAATTGAATACAAAGTGGAAGGAATTTGCACGCCTATGAAAATACACAACGACATGAGTTTCAAGAGGTATGTAGAGTTGAAAAAGGAGAACAGGGAATTCGGAATATATCCATTGTATATAACTACATTGGATAAAGAAATTGTAGAAGGAGGAACTGTAATTCAAAGAGACCTAATGCAACTTGACTCAACAGATAGTGTGTGTACATTTGATACAGTTGATACACTTGCACTTGCGCCGTTAAACGCAGGTGAATCTATAAAACAGGTTTTACCAAATAGTTTGTATTGTTGTGGACTAAGCTTTTCTTTGACGTTGGAGATTATGTCGATGTTAGTGTAGGAACTGATATGCGGAGATGAAGGCGAGTGTTTAAAAATGAATTTTATTTCCTGCATACAAACACCACAAAAAAAGATAAATATATGTTTGAAAATACAGATGAATATAACTTGGTTGGTATGGTACTTTCATTGTGTTTAATATAGGTAGTTTCTGAGATCAAATACAGATAAATACATGTATATATGAATACATTTTTTTTTTCATTATATCCAAAATGCAGTACAAACAAAATACAAGTTTGAATTATGATAATAATGAAAGAACTGTTGGTGTATTTAAAATTGTTATTTTCTGAACTCAAATACATATAAATACAACTAATTACAAAAAATATATATATATATTGCATGAACTAAAATCAGTGTAAACATAAATACTGTTGATACCCATTTTGCCCTCACGTTTTATAGATATCATGTATACTTTCAAAATATTATTTTTTTGCATTATTACCTAATTTACAAGGGTCATATAAATATTTTTTACAATTTTTCATAATTTTAAAGCTTTAAAATTAATTTTCTTGCATTTAAATTACTTGAATATGTATTAATTACCCTTTTAAATTATTTTGTGATGACATAATCATCCAATTTTATTATTAAAATCCACATATATATTTCATAATATTTTACTTCATTTCATATAATTATATTTGTATTTTAAGCTATTTACACAATTTTGCAATAATAGCCTATATGTTATGCATAACTACATTTTTGTAACATTATTTGCGTCCAAATAGTATTTTATATTTTTATAGTGTAAAGCTATTATTTTCAAACACTTTTCTACATAAACAATATTTTATTATTTGTTAATTACTATTTATAACTTATGTTTTGATAACATTTTGTGTATTTAAATTATGGCTCAGTTTTAAAGTGAATTTCAGAACAAAAAAGGCCCAAAACATTTGGCCCGCTTCATTTCGCCTTCATTAGCCCAACCAAACGACCCCTTCTCAATACCCGTCGGACCCGTTTTGCGACCCGCCCCATCGCTCTTTTAATCTTTGTCGTTGATCTCAAATGATCAACGATCCATAAACCATCTCTCTCTTTAATTAACCATACTCTCTCAAAGAACACCACCCTCAAACACTGTCCTCTCCTTTCACACCAAACCCTAGCCGCCTCACTCCAAATCCCAGTCCGTACCCAAGAAAATATGTAAATCTCCCATATTTTCTTTTCTTTTTCTGTACTCGCAGCATTTCTTTCCTATTTTTTTGACACTACTCGTTTGGTATGGAGTTATTTAAGGAAACTAGTATTTAGGATATCATATTTAACAAGTCCAGTTTCTTCATTAGCTATAACACCTAAGTATTCCCCTGTGTATATGTTTATATCTGAAGTTATTTGAGTAATTAATTTGCGTGGGCTGTTACTTGTGGCATTTGTTGTTGGTTACTGGGTAAGCAAGATAATTGTCTTCGCGTTTGGGCCTAGTTTGATGGGCCATATGTGTTGTTGGACCTGGGTACTGGATTCAGGTGCATTCTACTTGTCCTTGTGAGCTTGAGAGTTTGGCCTGCTGGTGGTCCGGAGAGCAACACTGTTGAAGGCCCAGAAAGTCAGAGGATTCCTTTGAGTGGGGCTTTAAGCTGTCCTATTGGGCTTATAACTGTTTTATTCTGTTTACATTATTTATTTGGCCTGTAATAATTTGTAATAACGAATAATCGGGAGATTAGTAAAGGGGGCTGGGGTAATCTAATACTTGCATGAAAGGGTATAACACATGCTTATAAGGTCTATGTGCATATTTGCTATTACGTCCAGCATGCCGTACCCATTATTTTGTTTAGTGTATGTTGCACTAATAGGAACCATGCCTATATGATGCAATATAAAAAGCGGAAACAAGAAAAAAAATAGAAGCAAGACGCTTAATGAACTATCAAGACAATAAGTAGGAACTAGTCTACTTACCTTCTTGATGAAGTCACGGAGTACCTATACTATACGAACAACCCTCGAGACAACAATAGTCTTACAAATTGTTCGATCAAACAAAGGAACAAGTTCAATTTTGAATCACACCAAAATTGGACAAGTTAAAGTCACACTTGGAAGCACAAAGGCTTGGCCGAAAATTTCTTGTAAAATTGATGTAAGGTCCTGAAAATAATGTAGTCTTTAGGCTTATATAGAATGAGCCTTTACCTAAATCAAATAGGAAAAGAATAACTAGTTAACGTAAATCAACTAGGAAACAAATAACTAACAAAAAAGCCACAATTTGGCTAATTTAAAGAATAGTCATGCAGGACCCCTTAAGTAAGAATCAATGTCTTTTATAGCAACACAATAATACAACATAAACACAAATATACATCTTCAACAAAGGATTCGTCCATAGCAAGATTTATGTACGCTTGGCTCTTCTCCAAGGCTAACCAACGCCTTGTCTTTTCTTATCCAATATTGATGGCATGAACGTAGCTTGATCAGGTTGTCCTGCATCATTCTCCCCTTCTTGAGAAGATTTCGTCCTCGAAATCGAACCATCTTCATCTTTCAAAGCAGCACAAGGAGTCAAATCAGAGACATTGAATGTCTTAGAAACGTCATAATCAGAAGGCAGGTCTATGACATAAGCATTATTATTGATCTTCTGCAATACTTGAAATGGTCCATCTCCTCGCGGAGCCAACCTCCCTTTCCTATGGTTCGGAAATCGTTCCTTGCGGAAGTGCACCCAAACCCAATCACCTCTCTTTAAGTCCAGCTTTTTTCTTCCTTTATTCCTCTTGACCGCTACCTTTTCATAAGCATCCTCCAAAGTTTTCCTCACCTTAGCATGCAATTCGAGCAACGCAGCTACCCGGTTTTCTCCATCAACGCTAATAACTGCATCTCTCAGCAAAGGAACAAGATCAAGTGGTATCAAAGGATTAAAATCATAAACACATTCAAATTGAGTAATGCTAGTCATGTGATGAACAGTTCTATTATATGCAAACTCCATAATAGGTAATCGGTCAGCCCAAGTGGCCGACTTCTCTTTGGTCAAAGCTCGAAGAAGAGCTCCCAAGGTTAACCTCCGTTTGACCGTCAGTCTGTGGATGATGTGATGTAGAAAACAACAGTTTGGTGCCAAGAGCACCCCACAAACACTTCCAAAAGTGACTCAAAAACTTAGCATCCCTATCACTAACAATAGTTCGAGGCACACCGTGCAACTTTAACACATTAGCAATGAACAAAGAAGCAACATGTTGTGCATCATCACATTTTTTACAAGGAATGAAATGAGCCATCTTAGAAAACCTATCAACAACCACATAAATGCTATCATGACCACCCCTAGATCGGGGCTGCCCCATCACAAAATCCGTCGAAATATCTACCCAAGGACTAGTAGGAACGGGTAAGGAAGTATGCAAACCATGATTATTAGACCTAGACTTAGCTCTTTTACACTCAAAACACGCTCCACATATTCTCTCGACATCTCGCCTCATCTTAGGCCAATGGAACTGTTCTCCTAATATAGCTAAGGTCTTGACTACCCCAAAGTGTCCCATCAAGCCCCCACAATGCACCTCACACATCAACAACTCTCGCCACGAGGACTCGGGTATACAAACTCTCCCCTTCTTAAAACGGTAGCCATCATGCCACTGATACTTCTCAATCCGCTGCCCACTAGTTATGGCATCACACACACTCTTAAGTTTAGGGTCATGCTCATACATAGACTTAATACTCTCAAAACCCATCAATCTAGATGCTAACGTGATAGCCAAAGCAAACTTCCTAGATAGTGCGTCAGCTACTACACTCTCCTTTCCCTTCTTGTAATGAATCACGTAAGGCAAACTCTCAATGAACTCTACCCACTTGGCATGTCGTTTATTTAGTTTCTCTTGACCCCTAATATGTTTGAGGGACTCATGATCACTCCTAATTACGAATTCCTTAGGACATAGATAATGTTGCCAATGAGCTAAAGCTCTCACGAGGGCATACAACTCTTTGTCATACGTAGAGTAATTCAAGGAATCCCCCTTCAACTTCTCAATAAAATAGGCAATAGGCTTCCCATCTTGCATAAGAACACCTCCAATTCCCACCCCCGAGGCATTACACTCAATTTCAAATGCCTTACTAAAATCAGGTAATTGTAATAACGGGGGAGAACTAAGCCTACATTTCAACTCTTGGAAGGCACCTTCTTGCGGCTCCCCCCACACAAAAGGCGTGTCTTTTCTCACCAACTCCGTGAGTGGTGCTTCTATGGTGATAATGTCTTTAACAAAGCGCCTGTAGAAACTAGCTAGTCCATGGAAACTTCTAACATGTGAAACAGTAGTAGGAGTAGGCCAATCTCTAATAGCTTCAACCTTAGATTCATCTACTTCAACACCATTAACACTTACAACAAATCCCAGAAATACAACTTTATCTACACAAAAGGCACACTTCTTGTAATTAACATATAACTTTTCGGCTCTTAATACTTCAAACACTTGCCTTAAGTGATCAACATGGCCATCTAAACTTCTACTATAAATCAGGATATCATCAAAGTAGACAACCACAAACTTATTAAGAAACGGTTTAAGCACATGATTCATTAATCCCGTGAACGTACTAGGTGCATTGGAGATACCAAAAGGCATCACCAACCACTCATAATATAGACCAAACTTGGTCTTGAATGCAGTTTTCCACTCATCACCCAGTTTCATACGGATTTGGTGGTAACGGCACCTAAGATCAATCTTAGAAAACACACTTGAACCACATAACTCATCTAGCATGTCATCTAACCTAGGGATAGGATGACGGTACTTTACTGTTATCTTGTTGACGGCTCGGCAATCAACACACATCCTCCAGGTGCCGTCTTTCTTTGGAACCAAGATCACGGGTACGGCGCACGGACTTAGACTCTCTCGAACTAGCCCCTTAGTCAATAGCTCATCCACTTGTCGTTGCAACTCCTTAGCATCCTGTGGATTGCTTTGATATGCGGGTTTGTTCGAAATTTGTGACCCCGGAACAAAGTCAATTTGGTGTTCTATCCCCCTCAATGGAGGTAGTCCACTCGGCATCTCCTGGAGAAACATGTCCCTGTATTCCTGCAAAACATCACTAACAACACTAGGCAAGGGTTAACGTTAGTATAAACTTCATCGTCACACTCAACCTCACAAACAGTACCATCATGTTTAGGTCTTAAGGTAGAACCATCACTAGTTCCTTCCCCGGCATTATTCTATGTACTAGCGGCTCTTTCAAGGTTCTCCACTCGGATACTAAGCGCCCTTACTTCAGCCTAAAGCTCGGCTAAAGTAATGTCTGTCACAACCTTTTCTCCTTCCGTAGCCATGTACCTGCAAAAGAAACAAGACTAGAGAATGTGTTAAGGTTAGTTAAAAATACTCTCTCTCACTTCCTGAATGACTCTCGGGTTCACTCAAATTTTTTGGGTAGGATTTCACACTTGTCTTCAAATTGGCTTCCTCTAATTGACCAAGTTCTTTTAGCGACCTTTCAAGTTCACAAGATCACTAGTTTTCTTCGGGGTGAGTGAAGTTATGTGACTCGATAGGCGGACAGCTTTTTAAGTGAGCATAAGAAGCCAAGAATTATCTACGAAAGTGGAAATTTTTGAGTTTTAGCACGACGTCCTACAAGCTCAAAGATTAGTAATTACTTAAGTAGGAAATTTCCTAAGAATTACTAATTAGAATTAATGTAATCAAGAAAGAATTTCGAAATACAAGAAATAAGGAAATTTTAGAGGCTCTCCTACTCTAGTTTGGAGAAGATCAATTCTCTCTCCTCCCCTCTTAGGAAATTCGGCCCCCTTCTCCTTTTCCAACCCAAATTTGCCCCTCCTCTCCTTGTCCAAATAGAATTTCACTCCTTGAAACTTCCCCCTTTTGGATTGGGAGTTGTTTCCTCCTTGGACTAGAATTAGGGTTTCCTATTCCTGCTCTTTCTCCTCCCAAATTCGGCCTCCCTTACACTTTTTAGGCCCTCTTCCACGTTTTTCAACCAAACTCTTTCGAGAACAACAAATTAAAGTTCAAGAACTTTAAGAATTCAAGGCAATCTTGTTAAGAACGTTTGAGGATTCAAGAACCTCTTCAAGAACAACGTAAAACTCTTCAAGAACTACAATTTTAACTCCAAGAACTTCAAGATTTTCAAGATTCAATCGTGCACCTTCAAGATTTCAACTAGAATTTTAAGATTTCAAGATTATCGGTTTCTAACAATCAAGAACTTCAAGAATCGGTTCAAGAACGTTTCTTTAACAATAAACCTTCAAGACTTCAATCCATAGATGATTTAACAACTGCAATCAACTAGGAAACAAATAACTAACAAAAAGGCCACAATTTGGCTAATTTAAAGAATAGTCACGCAGGACCCCTTAAGTAAGAATCAATGTCTTCTATAGCAACACAATAATACAAACACAAATGTACATCTTCAACACAAGATTCATCCATAGCAAGATTTATGGACGCTTGGCTCTTCTCCAAGGCTAACCAACGCCTTGTCTTGTCTTATCCAACATTGATGGCATGAACGTAGCTCTGATATCACCAGAATACCCTGCAAACCTCGTCCTCTTATGCTGACCCCTATCCTGCTCCCTGTCTGCTCTTTGCTGCCGCTTACGATTCTCTAATGTCTGGGCATAAGCCTGAATACGAGAAATATCCATGCCCTCTATCAAGGATGCAGTTGTGCACTCATTTATTAGGTGTGGTGCCAATCCGTTCACAAACAAATGAACCCTATCCCCCATCTCGGTCACCATGTGAGGAGCGTACCTTGCCAAGGAATCAAACTGCATGCTGTACTCCTGTACACTCATATTACCTTGTTTAAGGTTCAAGAATTTATCAGCTTTGGCTCGTCGTACCTCAACTGGCAGGTAATGACGAAGAAATGCCTCAGAAAATTCTTTCCACACAGGTGGGGGAGCATTTAGACCCCTGAATCTCTCCCAACTATCGTACCAGAAAACTGCTAGATCCCGTAACCGATAAGAAGCCAACTCTACTGCCTTCGTATCACTAGCATGCATAACCCGTAGTGTACGGTGAACCTGATCATAAAATTCTGCGGGTCCTCCTTGGGGTCTGATCCGGTAAACACTGGAGGATCTAGATTGATGAAATCCCGAACTCTCGCACTGACCGGTTTATCAGTAGCACCGGTATTTTGCCTCTGAGCCTGAGCAGCTACCAAGCTGGTCAGCAATTGTACTACACTCCGCATATCCTGGTCTGTAGTACCAGTTGGAGGAACTGGAGATGCTGGATGCCTTCTTATATCCTCTGGGTGAGAAGGAGTAGATGAGGTTTGCGACGGCATCTCGCTCTGAGGCTCACTATGGCCTGCTCTGGCGGGAGGCACCTGACTGGTACCCTCTCCCGCAGCTAAATCAAGGCGCCTACTAATCTCCTGCTTCCTAGTCGTTGGCATCGCTGAAAAGAACATGGATAATATTAGCAACGAATACTTACGACTCAGCTCTGCGCACGATCTAGATTCAGGAAAAAGTAATAACCCTAAATGTCATGCAGCCTCTTGATTATAAATGTGGCGCGCTACACACCCATAATCAAGACTCTACTAGACACAGCTCATAGACAACCCCTAGGATAGACCTGCTCTGATACCACGTTTGTCACGACCCAAGCCAGAGGGCCGCGACCGGCACCGGACCCTACTCAACGGGCGCCGGCGTACCCTTCATCTAACTTTCCTTATTATCTATAAGGCTTGTCATATGCATATAATCTCGAACAATAATTATAATGAACCGAGACGTAATGCCATGATACGAACATACTTATATACATAATATGGCCCATAAGGCTAAAATGCAAAACCATAAAATAAAATATATACGTTTGCCGACAAGGCAATTCAACTGTACATAAGCCAACCCATTACTTGTCTATGCAGAAATTGACACTTGTCTATGAGCTTCTACAAAAACGTACATAATGTAACCTACGCCGGAACAGGGCCCCGACATACCCAAAACAAAATGCATACCAAGACTGTGGCAAGTCCGAAGGATGGATCTCGCCAATATCCGCTGAACTGGACAGCCTACTGTGGTGGGGGGGCTTCATCTATCTGCCCGCTCGGACCTGCAGCACGACATGCAGCGTCCACAAATAAAGGACGTCAGTACGGATAATGTACTGAGTATGTAAGACAGGAAACATAATGCAAGAACAATAATAAGCATCAGGGTAAGAGACATACAACCTGTATCATCTGAATGCCTCTGAGGGCGACTAACCATGTCATGCCTGACATGCATATGCATATACATATATTTATATCCTTTTGAAAATCATCATATACATATATACGCCTCTGTGAGCCTCCTCATTATCATACCCAACTGATCAGTGGTTGCACAATAGGTGCCATACCCGGCCGACTATAGCGCGGCTCGGTAGAGTAACATAGCTGTCGACTATAGCGCGACTAAGTAGAGTAAAA
>MCJB01031210.1:0-67060 GCA_002018475.1 Nicotiana obtusifolia
ATTCCATGTAATTCATAATATTTTGTTATAAATCATTGAACAAAAAATTATTTTATACCATAAAATTTTAAATAATATAGATTGTAATCAAATGTTATACGTTATACATATTAATGGATAATTCAAATAAAAGTGAAATCATTGATAAAATATAATTAAATAAATACTATTACATTACGGTAGAATTTATTTTAATTTCTACATAAATATTCAACTTCCATGATTAGTACGTTGCTCCCATAAATGCTCTACTAATGCATTACGAAGTGCAAAATGAGCATCTTTGTTCTTTATATAAAATAATATATACGAAAATTAATTTATAAAACTTACACTCCAAAATTAAGATGTAAAATTAATATTATAAGATATTACATAAATATAAGTAGGTATATTAGGAATCTAAAATTATAAATTAAAATTTATAATATGTTAAATTAAAAGTGTCATATAATAAAAAAAAATATTAATGAATAGTAATTGTGTAGATGAATAGGTATATTAGGAATGTAAATGTAACAATTAAAATTTATAATATGTTAAATTAAAAGTGTTATATAATAATAAAATAATAAGATATATGGATGAATAGTAAAATGGTGCAATGAATAGTGTTGCACCAAATTTGGTGCAACACTATTCATGCACCAAAATGGTGCAAAATATAGTGCAAGATTGGAGCAACTTTGCACCATTTTTTGCACCAAAATAACATTTGGTGCAAGAAATGGTGCAAGGTTGGAGATGGTCTTATCTGTAAGATATTTATTTGTATGATGTGGTCCTATATATAAAGGCAATAATTAATAATATGATATTGACCGAAATCATTATCATTTACGTACGTAGCCATGCAAATAGCACTAACTTCCAAATACTCATTTTGGATACGATTTTTTCATAATTCAGAATTCTATAACTATTTTATGTATACTTATTCTTTGACATTTCAGATAAGAAAAATAAGAGAAGTTATAATTTAGATTAATTATATTATCTTATTCAAAGTTGTATATAGGTGAAATCGAGCCTGTTGGACACCTCGGTTCTCGATGAAGTAAATAGTGCAGAGACATGACCGTAAGGAACCAGAATCGGGGTAAGGAACTCCTCGAGTCGGGTTCGGACAAAACATCTGACCTCGGAATAATCGGGGCCACGTCCCCCAGATTCGATTAGAATCCCAAAACTTCAGAGAGCATTACCAGATAATCGAGCACGACTAGCAAAGGGCCGTGATATTCGTGCCCAGCCGGATGTCACGGCGTGAATCTCGGCACGTAACGGCAGAAAATCTATGATTAGCAAAACGGAAGATTTTTACCTTTTATAGAATTGTACTTAGGGTAAAATTCCCCTACTATATAAAGGGGAGTCTCACTATTCATTAGACACATTGTAACACGCATATCAATGCAATATAATCTTATTTTCTCTATTATTCAAAGTTCTTACTTTTGTTCATCGATTCTTTGTTATCGTGAGCCCGGGATCGAAACTAGGCATTTCATTAAGTTGTTACTAAGTCCGGGGTCATTCATCTTAATTGGTTTGACACTTTATTACATCCTTTATCCGTTTAATCTAACGTTATTTATCATCTGTACTGAATTAATCCGCATATCCTTGAAATCACATATAAATTCAATTGTTATCCATTTTTTAGGATAAACAGTTTGGCGCCTACTGTGGGGCTAAGGATAATAGTGGCAATTAGATACAAATTTCTATAGCACACTCTATTTTACACTTGTTCTTTGAGCTTTTAATTTTAGGTCAAATTAAAAATGTCAAACTCCCAATCTGTCCATTTTAACGTTGATGCTAAGTCCGGCCACCATGGCAAGAACAACAACGTGGAGCCCAGCAACGAGGTACCCCCTGTTGACCCTAACGGAGTCCCAGTCGCGGACCCGATCGATGCTAACTCACACGTGGCTATCGAAGCAAACTTTCCTACTGACCACGAAAATAACATTCACAGGGGAGCCAAGTCTATAGCCCGAAGTACATACGACGACGAAGGTGATGGGATCAACTTAGGGGTGATCTTCAAAATGTTACATGCTCAATAGGTAGCGATAGCCCAGTTGCAGAACCAAAGCCACGCCCCCCAGCAGAGGTGAGCCTGAACCATCCTAAGAAAACGCTCGCAGAAATGGATCAGCCACATAAGGACGGTGAAGCAGAACCAGGGACCAACCCCGAGATAATAAAGATGCTCGAGAAACTGACAAAACGGATGGAATAGGGAGAAAAGAAAATTGAAGATAACGACAAAACAGTGGAGACCTATAACTCCAGGGTCAATCAAATCCCAGGAGCATCACCGATACTGAAGGGCTAGGATTCCAAGAAATTTGTCCACAAGCCTTTCCCTCCGAGCACAGCTCCGAAGCCGATCCCAAAAAAGTTTCGTATGCTCGAAATTCTGAAGTACAATGGAATAACTGATCCAAATGACATGTGACCTCCTATACGTGCGCTATCAAGGGAAACGATTTGGAAGATGACAAGATCGCATTCGTTTTGCTGAAAAAGTTCGGAGAGACCTTGTCAAAAGGAGCTATGATATGGTATCACAACTTACCCCCTAATTCTGTTGTAGTTCGCTCTGCTTGCAGATGCCTTTGTTAAAGCGCACGCCGAGGTCATCAAGGTCGATACCAGGAAGTCAGACCTTTTCAAAGTAAAGTAAAGAGATAATGAGATGCCCAGGGAATTCGTATCAAGGTTTCAAATAGAACAGATGGATCTGCCTCTGGTCACATACGATTGAGCCGTTCAGGCATTTACCCAAGGACTCAACCCCCAAAGCTCATTGGGTTCGCAGCAGTTGAAGCAAAATTTTATAGAGTACCAGGTGGTAACTTGCGCCGACGTCCATAACAGGTACCAATAAACAATTAGGGTCGAAGATGATCAGCTCGGGGCCCTTTCCGGATCCGTTTGTCCCGTCAGAACTAGTGACAGATCCAAAAGAGCCGCAGGTCATGAACCAAGATCGAACAGAGATCGGTATCAACCATACAATAAAGATCGAAGGGATAATGCGTCCGGATGCAACCCTGCAAGGAATGAAAGAAGAAGTGATCGAGCTCATAATAATCGGGGTCTATTGAGCAAAAATGGTTTCGACAGACCCATCGGGTCAAAGGAGGTACCAAGGTTATTGGAGTACAACTGCTGTGTCAATACTGCCGGCATTGTATCAGCCATCTGATGCATCAAAAATACTAAGTGGCCTCGAACATTGCAATCTGATCCTACCCAGAGGGACCCCAACCTAATGTGTAAGTATCATGGCACTCGCGGCCACAGAACTGAAGACTGTCTACAACTGAGAGAAGAAGTAGTCCGGCTATTCAATAACGGACACCTCCGAGAATTTTTGAGTGATCGAGCCAAAAATCACTTCGGGAATAGGGACTCCAACAAGCAAAGCGAGCAAGAGGAACCTCAGCACGTCATTAACATGATCATTGGTGGAGTTGACTTCCCCCAAAGGCCAATGCTAAAGCGCACTAAGGTGTCCATTACAAGGAAAAAACGGACTAAGATTATGTACCGAAGGGAATCGTATCTTTCAACGATGAGGAAACTGAAGGCATCGTGCAACCACACAATGATGCACTGGTAATATTCGTACTCATAAATAAATCTCGAGTTAAGCGTGTGTTAATTGATCCAAGAAGCTCGGCCAATATCATTAGATCGAGGGTCGTGGAACACCTGGGTCTGCAAGACCAAATAGTGCCAGCAGTCTGAGTTTTAAACGGATTTAACATGGCATGCAAGACTACTAAAGGGGAGTTAACCCTGCCAGTGAAAACCACCGGAAATGATCAGGAAATAAAGTTCTACATGATAGAAGGAAATATGAGATATAATGCTCTATTCGGAAGGCCATGGGTTCACAACATGAGGGCAGTACCCTCGACACTACATCAGGCGTTGGAATTCCCCACACCGGGAGGGATCAAGTTTGTTTACGGAGAACATCCTTCCGCAAAAGAAGTATTCGCAGTCAATGAGGTGATCTTGATATTCGCACCAAAGGATTACAAGGAAAGAAACCAAATAGCAATCACCGACATCGGCCCTGACTGAATCAGAGAAGCAAGAGGCAGGAGAGGATGATGATTACAGAGTCCCTAGGTCGTTCATAGCCCCTGATAATTTCGATGCCACCAAGTCAACGGTTGAGGAGCTGGAGCAAGTCGTAGTGGTCGAGCGCTTTCTCGATCAGAAGGTATACCTGCACACGGGGCTAACTCTCGAGCTCAGTAAAAACTCATTAAATTCCTTATAGATAACATAGATTGCTTTTCTTAGTCCCATATTGATATGACAGGGATCCCGCCAGAAATAACTCCACCCGGTTAAATAGAAGAGAAGGCCTAAGTCTGAAGTTAAGCATGCATTCATCAAAGATGAGGTATCCAAACTCCTTAAAACAGGTTCCATTCGGGAAGTTAAGTACTCAGATTGGTTACCAAATGTAGTAGTAGTGCCTAAAAAGACTGCGTGTAGTAGGGAAATAAATTAAGAATGTATGTATATTACAAAGACTTGAACAAGACATGCCCTAAGGACTCTTTTCCTTTGCCTAATTACAACCGCATAATCGATACGACGGCCGGCCACGAGATACTCAGCTTTCTCGACGCCTATTCCGGGTACAACAAGATCAGGATGGACCCGAGCGACCAAGAAAAGACTTCCTTCATCACTAAATATGACACCTATTATTAACATAATGCATTCGGACTAAAAAATGATGGTGCCACTTACCAACGCCTAGTAAATCGGATGTTCGAGAGAAAATAGGAAAACCAATGGAGGTTTACATTGATGACTTGTTAGGTAAGTTCCTTGCGAGTAGAGGACCATTTGGAATATTTGCAGGAAACCTTCAACATACTGAAGAAATACAATATGAAGCTGAACCCGGAGAAATGCACATTTGGGGTCGGATTTGGGAAGTCCCTCGGATTCATGGTGTCCAACCGAGGGATCGAGATCAATCCCAACAAGATCAAAGCTATAGATGACATCACCGGGTAGACAATGTCAAGGGCGTTCAAAGGCTAACAGGGTGCATAGCCACCCTAGGTCAGTTCATTTCAAGGTCCTCCGATAATAGCCATCGGTTCTTCTCGTTATTGAAGAAGAAGAATAACTTCTCTTGGACCCCGGAGTGCCAGCAAGCTTTGGAAGAACTCAAATGGTACCTTTTGAGTCCACCTTTGCTTCATACTCTGAAGGCAGACAAGCAGTTGTATCTGTACTTAACGGTATCCGAGATGTAAGTAGAGTGTTAGTCTCGGAAGAAAAAGGTATGTAATTTCCTATATATTATGTTAGTAGGACTCTAGGCGAGGCCGAAACGAGGTATCCTCACCTGGAGAAATTGGCGCTCGCTTTGCTAAGCGCCTCCAGGAAGTTAAGGCCATATTCTTAATGCCATCCTATATGTGTTTTAACTACTTACCCATTGAGGAACATAATGCACAAATCCGAGTTCTCGGGATGGTTGGCCAAATGGGCTGTTGAAATTAGCGGGTACGATATCGAATATCGACCCCGGACCACCATCAAATCTCAAATTTTGGCAGACTTCATGGCCGACTTCACGCCAACCTTAATACCCGAAGTTGAAAAGGAATTGTTGCTAACCTTGGGGACTTCATCGGGGATTTGGACCCTCTTTACGAACGATGCCTCGAACGTAAAGGGGTCCGGACTCGGCATCATGTTGAAGCCACCCACGGGTAATGTAGTTAGGCAATCTATTAAAACTGTGAAATTGATGACCGGTGAGGCCGAGTATGAGGTCATGATTGTAGGTCTCGAATTAGCTAAAAGCCTGGGGGCCGAAGTGATTGAAGCTAAATACGATTCCCTCCTTGTGGTAAATCAAGTCAATGGGACATTCTAAGTGAAAGAGGAACAAATGCGAAATTACTTGGATAAACTACATGCAACACTACATCGATCCAAGGAATGGACTCTACAACAAGTACCTCGGGATCAAAATAGCGAAGCCGGTGCTCTGGCTACTTGGGGTCATCGGTTGGGACTGGAGAAACAAGTATATAGATTACTTGAAGACCGGGAAGCTACCCTCGGATACCAAAGAATTGAGAAATCTACGCACGAAGGTGGCTATATTTAGCCTGTCTAAAGATAATACTCTATTTAGAAGAACGTTCGATGGCCCACTCACAATATGCTTGGGGCAGGGAGACACCGAATATGTTTTGAGGGAAGTTCACGAAGGCACCTGCAGAAACCATTCGGGGGCAGAATCGTTGGTTCGTAAGATAATCATAACCGGCTATTACTAGATCGACATGGAGAAAGATACAAAGGAGTTCGTGCAAAAATACGACGGCTATCAAAGGCACGCACCAATGATCCATCAGCTCGGGGAGTTACTACACTCGGTCCTATCGCCTTGGCTGTTCATGAAGTGGTGAATGGATATTGTCGGTACCCTACTATAGGCACCCAATAAGGCTCAATTTATACTATTTATGACTGACTATTTCTCTAAATGGGTTTAAGCTCAAGAGTTCGAGAAGGTCCGGGAAAAAGAAGTCATCGACTTCATTTGAGACCACATCATATGCCGGTTCGGTATACCGACCAAGCTCCTATGTGATAACGGGAAGTAATTCATCGACAGCAAAGTAATCAAATTTTTTGAGGACCATACGATCAAGAAGATCATGTCAACACCCTATCACCCTAGTGGGAACGGGCAGGCAGAGTTGACAAAAGAAACAATTGTAAGGCCCCGTAAAATTTCACCTATAGAACCCAGGGTTTCGTGGTTCCGAGGTAGACTTATATGTTAATGCGATACATATGTTTTGGGTTGAACAGTACATTAGGGAGTTGAAGATTATGGCAGTGCAGGGCATTTCTTACGGTTCATTCTGCGATTGCAAAACTGATCTGCGGACCGCAGATTTGCCGCGGAATGATGCTGAAGCTTGAGCTAATTTTGAGGACTATTATGCGGCCACAGAACCATTTTGCGAGCCGTAGATCCCATCGTAGAACTAGGATAAGAAATTTCAGAAGGAGGTTCTGCGGTACACTGTGCGACTGGAGACATGTCGCAGAGTGAAGCAGAAACACCCAGTTTTGGAAGGCCATTTTGCAGATTGCAGACGTGTTATACAGTCGCATATGCGACCGAATATCTAAATCGGGGATTCATTTTTCCAATTTTATAACCCGATCCCAATTTCATTTATCTAGCCTAAGGGTTCATTGTTTGGGGATTACCTGAAATTTTACAGAAAAGAGAGAGCTATTCTAGAGAGATGAAAGGAAAGACTAAGGATTTCACCTCTCTACTTTGATCAAACCTTGGAATTCCATCAAAAGGAACTTGCTAGGGCTTCGAAAAATTATAAGAATTTCTCCTCCCCAATTCTTCAATTTCAGGTTTAGGTTGACTATGGCTTATGAGCGTAGATTTATCACATGCATGAGCTAATAGAGATGGTGGGGAAGTTGTTGGACCATCCTAGGTGGTTTTGTTCTTGAATTAGTTGAGGGAAGGTTAGGTCACCAGTGTAGCAGCTCTTGCCATACGAATTCCTCTAATCATGCTTGTGATTCTCCCCTCTTTTATAAATTAACATCGTTAGAAGTGTCGGGACATTAGTCTTAAAATAAGGAAAGCTTTTTCGAGTTATGAAGGCTAAACTCTTCTCCTAGTATCTAAATTCCCGAATCCTTGCAAAACTCCATCATGTGTAGTCGAACTTGAAACACTGTTGAGGTGGGATGTTCAAGCTAGTAAATTGATTCTTGAAGTGCATAACGTGTCTGAACCCTCATGTGTTAAAGTTTTTCTATTGTGACTTAATTATGTTATAGCCCTTTTTGGGAAGAAAATCTTGTATGAAATCAATGTGATCAAACACTTATATCTCATATGATGAAACCTTATAAACTTACAGTTGCTAAGGACAAAGGTGCCAAACGGTTGATTGGAAGAGAACCTTTTTGTACAAACTATTATCATTTTGGGAATCTAAATTGTGGCATTGTGATTACACCTCCACCCGCATACATTGGGGTGAGGCGGCAAGGTCGCTTTGTGTAGAGTTGTGGTATTGTGATTACACCTCCACCCGCATACATTGGGGTGAGGCGGCAGGGCCACTTTGTGTAGAATTGTGGTATTTTGCTTACACCTCGACCCGCATACATTGGGGTGAGGCGGCAGGGCTGCTTTATGTATAATTGTGGTATTATGATTATACCTCCACCAGCATACATTGGGGTAAGGCGGAAGGGATGCTCTGTGTAAAGGTGGTTACAGAGGATCCCTGACTTGAAATATATAAATATTATTAGAAGTCCTTAATAAATTTATTTTAACTTTAACGGTTATCTAAGCTCTATTATTGTTACCATGATTCATCATATTCATGTTGTATTTCCAAGTCCTTGAATAGGTGTTTTGGTTTTCATACTAGTACTATTCGACATGTAGTAACATCCATTTTGCCGGGGGTGCTGCATCTTTAATGGATGCAGGTGGTTCTACGGTAGGAGGCATTGACCAATGACAGCAATACATTCTCTTCCCAGCTGACTTGGTGAGCCCCCACTTCATTTCGGGATCGTGCATCTATTGTTCCGTGTGTATTATATTTTGAGATATAGCTGGAGCCTTGTTGTCGACACTATTATTGTACTCTTTTGTATCTATTAGAGGCTCCATATACATAGTGTGGATTGTGTATTGGTGTTGGGAAAGTCAAGCTAGTAATGTTGTATGTGTATCACATGTTCCACTTCAAACTACGAAAGTGTTTGTATTTTAAGACTTAAAAATGGAGTAACTAATGGTAATGGAGTTGGGGTTGTTTATTAAATCATCTTACTGTTTAATTAATAGAATATATCTCCTCTTTATTCACAAATGAGTTGGTTAGAAGGAAATCTAAAAGGGTTTCTCGGCGGGGTTATCTCGGTTGAGTGTCCGTCGTGATCCCCAAGTTTTGAGCGTGACAATAATCCTTTAAAACCTTAAGAAAAGGTTGGCCGATTCCAAAGGAAAATGGAAGAAAATCATGTCTGAAGTCTTGTGGGCATATCGCACAACCTCAAAATCCAGTACTGGGGCCACCTCGTTTTCATTGGTCTACGATGCCGAAACACTAATACCAGTCGAAGTGGGAGAACCGAGCCTCAGGTTCCGGTATGCAACCGAAGAATCGAACTGTGAGAACATAAGCACGAGCCTAGAACTACTAGATGAGAGGCGTGAAGCCACTCTAGTCCGGCTGGCTGCCTAAAAATAGCAGATAGAAAGAGATTACAACCGAAGAGCCAAGCTCCGACATTTCAACATCGGGAACTTGGTATTAAGAAGAGTATCACAGAACACCCGGAACCCAAATGAAGGGAAGCTAGGACTAAACTGGAAAGGTCTGTATCGAGTCATTGTGATTACCTGTAAAGGTTCTTACAAACTTAAAGCGGGAAACGACACATAGCTACCAAACAATTGGAACGTGACCCACTTAAAATGATACTACTGCTAAGATACGCCATTATTCGTTTTATTTTATTTTGGCTAACACTTGCAGGCAACAGCCGAAGGAGAATGTAGCTGATTAGGCCTGAAAGCACGTGTTGCACTCTTTTACCCTTGAACTGATTTTGTCGCAAATGGATTTTTTGCAAGGTTTTTAACGAGGCAACAATAAATCGTGCTAACTTAGAGTCGAAGACCAATTTCAAATCAGAGTCAATGGTCGTATCAACAATATCTGAGTCTACTCGAGGATCGACCTTGAATACTAGGGGCTATCACCCTCGAGTCATGATTTTTAGCAAGGAAGGAAACTCTCTGCTCGAACAGTCTAGGCTCAGTGGTTAGGATTCATTGTAAGGGCCACACGGTCAAATGATCAGTGCTCGAGTAGGTCACACTGGCTGCAATACGAGCTTTTATACAATCTTCTATTGCTTATTATAAGTATCGAGCCTAAGGGCTACTCCTACTCGAGAACTATCGAGCCTAAGGCCCACCCTTTCCGAGCCCAAAGGGCTACCTCTACTCGGCGACTACTGTCTTAGATAAGTTCCGATGGCTCAGGTTATCGAAACTCAGAGGGAAAAAGACTATTAGGCAGTGCCCAACCTAAAAGGCTACGGTCACCCTAAAAACGGTTCGGATATGTCTGAAGCCCGTAATCAAAACATAAAGCCTTTAACAAAATTCCAAACCTGTTCAAAGGTTACTCTCGGCAAAATTATAGTTTAAAACCATTTTAACAAGCATCTTGGGGAAAGCTTCCGGTCACTCTAAGCCCCATAATTTTCAAGCAAAACTTGCATCGAGAAAAAGTCTTGTTCGGACCTCCGAAAAATAACTTATTACTCAATAGTGGCTTTTAGGAGGGCCTCGGATGCCTCGACATCGGCCCTATACTGGGCCACCATCTCTCAGCATCGGCGGAGGGCATCCCGCTCTGCTAGGGTCGAGTTCAGTTGAGCTCGGAGTTCCTCGATCAGCTGGGCTCGCTTATCGGCCTTCTCTTCTGCAACTCGAAGTTGAACCTCCAACGAAGATAGCTTGACCTGTGTGGTCTCCTTCTCTGAGGACAATAGGTCCATTTTACTTTTTCACTCGTCAGCCACCACTTAGATCTCAGCCATCTCCTTGCGGAGTTGGTCGATCTGGTCGATCATTTGCTGGACCTGCGAAGTATTGTTGTTAGCCTCTGCGAACGAACCTTCATTTCTAACTTTGAAAACTTTTACCTTTTCCTCTAATTCGGCATGCTCCTTCTGAGCCACATCCGGATCGGCCTAGAGGTTCTTGGCGCAACTCCCTCTTGCTGCTCGCTAAGAAACTTGTACATGTCCCTTTTCTGTACAAGCTCCTTAATCTCGAGCTCGATTTGATTGACCTCAGCCCAGTACCAAAGGAATCTCCCGCGATGAAGTATAGAGGAAAAAAAAAGGACGAAAAAACATTAGAAGTATAAAAACCTAAGTAAAGGTTCGAAGGGTTGTAATGACATCTTACCCGATTCAGCGCCTGCTGCGCTTCGTTGAACAAGCATGGTACGTCCACCTCGTTCATCTTTGCCTGGTCCTCTTCAGACACCAGGCATTGGAGGAGACTTGCTACTCCCACGGGAGCGGAAAGAACCCAGGCATCCTCCGAGATAGTGATGACTATCGATCTCTTGAGGCCAGGATCCACACTCGTGGCAAAAAATTGGTTGACTAACTTTGGGCTCGAATTCAGCCTGCCACTTTTGAAGACGACTCCTTTCTCAGCACTTCCAGGTCGCCCAGGCCGGAAAAGTCCTCCAAGACGGACGAGTCCACACCGTCAAAAAATGAATGAAGGGGATCGTCCGCGCCATGAGTCCTTTTGTTAGACCTCTCCTTTCACGCTCGAGCCTCCTCGAGCATGGACTCGGTATAAGATGGCGACTCTGAAATATCTATTACACCGGGTGCCTCCTTCGGGGCGTGGCCGACATCCCGGGAAGTCTCGGCCCTGGTCTCCTCATGGGCCTCCCAGGTTTGAGAGAGATCAGCCTCGTGGATCTCCTCTTCAACGGTTGTTTGCTCTTAGGGATTGCCGGCCCGTGAGCCACAAACAATTGTCTTCTTTGGGGTCATCTCTCAGCTAAAAAAGTGAATTTGCGTCAGGTGATCGAGAGCTAGAACTTTCCTTTGGCTTATGGGCCAACCTTTTCTTTTGCTTCTTCCTCTCTGAGTTCGAGGAGCCCGGAGCCTTCCTTTTCTCCTTTTCTCCTATTGCAGCCCCGAGCTGCCCCAAAGCAGAGGGGTCAACGGACGGATCCTCGTCCCCTAGTGAAGGCCTAAGCTCAATGGTATTAGGCAAACCTGCAAAAGGAACAGTGAAGAAAAGAGGGTAAGTACGATGCGAATGGGAGAGGAAGATGTTACCTATTCGAGGAAAGGTCTTACCATGAGAACAGGCCTCCCAGCGGCCCCTTGAGAGTTTGCGCCATGTGCGTTCAAAATAAGGCATCTTTGAACAACTTCCCTTGATCCACTCCTTGAGCCGAGGGATAGCGTTTAGAACTCGAGCGATGGCTGCACCACCACAAATACTAGTAAGAAAAGAGGAGATGAAGTAAAATGGAGTTCCAAGGGAAACCATACTTACGAGATGCGTTCCATGTCTCAGGGAATGGCATGAGTTTGGAGGGAACCAAGTCTTCAGTCTTCACCCGAAAGAAACATCCTTGCCAGCCCCGGTCTCGATCCTTATCGATGCTCGAGAATGGGGCTTTGCTGGCCCGGCATGTGAGCTTTATTAATCCCCTTCAAAAGATTCGGAGGATGTATAGGTGGAGTAAGTGATCAATGGTGAACCGACGGGATTCGGTCTTATTCACAAAAGAATTAAGGAGGATCATGATCCTCTACAGCGACGGATGGATTTGACCGAGGCATACTTCGTACCTCTTGCAAAAATCCAGGATAATCGGGTCCACCGGACCCAATATGAAGGTATAAGCGTAAACACTTAGATACCCCTCCACGTGGGTAGTGATGGCGTCCGCAGGACCGGGACTATTACGTCCTTACCCGCCCAGTTACAGTCCTCTTGGACCACGGGGAGGACGTTTTCGGTAATGGAGAATATATATCTTGATACTCATTCACCCGGCCCTGCACCGACGAGAGCTTCTCAACCTTAAAGTCATCGGCAATCGAACAACCCCCGGGATGAACATTTTTAAGGGAGGCTCGAGAGCAGGTTTATCGGTATCCGTGCCAGGAGCGGACCTCTCGAGGACGACCATATCGGGAGTGGTCTCATCGATTTCAGTGGTCGGTTTCGAAGAAGAAGAAGCGACTTGTTGGGGAATAGATTTGGAAGTTTTAGCCAGTTTTATCTGGAAAAAGCAAAGAAAGGTTGAAAGATGAAAAGTCAAGTGCGCTGATTTGGGTAAATATTAGGTAAAAACTTGCAACTTACTGAGAAGTCTTGAAGAAAGAAGAAAAAAATATTAAAGTGTGAATAAGGGTAGTGATATCCTTAAAGCTCGAAGGTAGAAGCTTGGCCAAAAGGTAAAAAATGAACAAAGGAGGAAAGTATTTATAGAGGTTTCGCGCCATTTCGCATTCAGGGATGACCTGCTGATGGATGACGCGTGTCTGAAATCATAAAGACACGACTGACTGGATGTTTCGGATTCTTTGTCGTTTCTGTCATGGCGTATTGAAGAAGGAATCGAAATACATGTGTCGTTTCTCGTCGTTTCAGTAAACTTACTCTTTGAGAAACGAGGGGACTATCTGTATACGGGTGAAACCGAGTCCGTTGAACATCTCGGTTCTCGATGAAGTAAACGGAGCAGAGACATGACCGCAAGGAACCAGAATCGGGGCAAGGAACCCCTCGAGTCGGGGTCCGGGCAAAACACCTGCCCTCGAAAGAATCAGGGCCACGTGCCCTAAGTTCGATTCGAATCCCAAAACTTCGAAGAGAATTACTAGATAATCGAGCATGACTAGAAAAGGGCCGTGATATCCATGCCCAGCCGGATGTCACGGCGTAAATCTCGACATGTAACGGCAGAAAATCTGTGATTAGCGAAACGAAAGATTTTTACCTTTTATGGAATTGTACTTAAGGTAAAAATTCCCTACTATATAAAGGAAAGTCTGACACATTGTAACACGCATATCAAGGCAATATACTCTTATTTTCTCTATTATTCAAATTTCTTACTTTTGTTCATTAGCTCTTTGTTATCGTGAGCCCGGAATCGAAGGCAGGCATTTCATTAAGTTGTTATTGAGTCCAGGGTCATTCCTCTTAATTGATTTCACAATTTATGTTGTCATTTATCTGTTTAATCTAACGTTATTTATCATCTGTATTGAAATAATCCACATATGCGTTAAACCACATATAAATTTAATTGGTATCCTTTTATTAGGGTAAACAAAAGTTTAACGTTTCAATCGCTTCTAAACCAACAACAGGTAATTAAATGTTAAATATACTTTTTAATATTAAAACTTAAAAGTAATTAGAATTACAATTCAAATTTTGTCTCTCATTTAATTTTAAGAATTTAAGAAATGTCATTATTATTTGACTAAAAGGCAGCTCGGTGCACTAAGCTGTACATGGTTATATTGTATACAGTCTTACTTTGTATTTCTGTAAGAGACTATTTTCACGATTTGAACGTGTAATCTTCTGATCATATAACAACAACTTTATTAATTACGTTAAACTTTTCCTTTGGCAATTATTATTTGATTACGAAAAGATATTATGGTAAGAGTGGGCAACTCTTTCATATTACCTTTTGGCTATCTAATCAATTTGATAAAGTGGGTCCCCCAAGAAAGGGAAGAAGGAAAAGGGAAAAGGAAAACCAGACTGCTAGGTAATACCTTACTTTTTACTTTTTCCTTTTTTATTTTATTAAAAGAAAGTAGTCTAGAGAGCTCATTCTTGATAGTCGACAAAAATACAATAGCAGTACATATTAAAATATTAATTCAAGTTGTTATTGTAGCTACTTAATGCAACATTGTTCTTGATATAAAAAGTATAGTACAAAGACAACATTTAAAAAAAAATTATATAGGGAGGAAAGTCCGCAATCACCGACAATACCTTATGAGTATTTCGGTATCTCTGATGATACTTACTGTGATCGATTTACGGATTCAAAATTTAAACCTTATGAGTATTTTAATCGTTTCAAGTTAATATAAAAATAATAATTAAGTTTATAATTAAATATTAACAATAGATATCTAATAAATTTCTTTATATATACTGGCATTAGGGTACGCGCGATACGCGTTCTATCTTAGTGAGTATAAGTTTATTTTAAAAATAATATTGAGTTATAAAATAAAAGTGTAAGTTCCTAAAGATTATCATAAATATTGGTTGTGTATAACTAACTCAATAATTAAAGAAATTATCTCAAAAGTCCTCAATCATCAATAATTCAACTTAAAATTAAGTTTGTAATTTCATAATTTCAATATAATTTCACGGGCAATCTAAATAATCTTGAAGGATACGATTTACAACATATAAGCAGGCAACTAATAATCTACAAACTATAAATAAACACAAAATTAAAGTGCAATAATAAACAAAGAAAGACATTAAAATGAAAAGAAATAAAGCAAGCTAGTAAGAGAATCTAAAACTGAAAGTTAGCTTATAAACCCACTCATATTTAGCTAAATGTATTATGGATTAAAAATTAAAAAATTCCATAAATTATCTTATTAATTTTTTGCCTGTATTGGTGGAAAAAAGGCATGACATGTGGACCATCAGTGAGGTAACAAGTGACACTTTCAGTGAGTCAATAAAAGAAAACGAGAAGGGCACGAATGAAACACCCACGATATTTCATTAGAAGAGGTATCGGCCCTGACAGTTGGAAAAGAAGGAATAGGCACGAGATGAATGAATACCATAAAAGGGGAAGATTCATGAATATGTTATAAATATGGACGGGGAATCGCCATTGATCTTGATTACGGGAAATACTAAGTTATTATTATAATCGTTACAATAAAATATGATAACGGGCAATCAAGGCAATTAATACCATTAATGAGTTAGAATTAAGTAGGAAAATCGTTATAATTATGTATCTTTATATGAGGACATGTTCCTCATTTTGTATGGACATCTGAATATTTTTCAATATATGCAATCAGTCTTTTACTTTATCGATTCAAGTGTTCAATCCATAATTCTGGAAGGGATTAGCAACTAGTAATAAGCTTTTAAGCTTTCTTTCCTTGCTTATTATTTCCATTATTTTTTCTATTCTTTGAATTACCAAGAAAGTGAAGTAATTTTGGTTATCAGTAACCCAATTTTTTTCTAATATTAGCTTTGACCGTAAAATCTATTTTAGGGTTAAACAAATTGGTCCCATTACCGAAAATCTGATAACTTATTCACTTTCCAAAGCTCATTTACAAAACATGTCAGCTGCTAATGGAAATAATCAGCTGAATCAACAAGATGGAACTCCACCACATCACACACCCACAGCTACTCCTCAGCATTCACAAGAAAGTTCACAGGAAAGGTCTACTTGATGTACTGATGGGCAACAGGGAGGTGAACAAATCGTCGAGCAGGATGCTTTGAAGCAGTTGATTGCACAACACGTGAACGAAGCACTACGAGCTTTAGCGAGTGGATTGCTCAACACAACACAAAATCCACCACCAGTGAATACCACCTTGGAAAATTCGCATTCAGAACTTGACAATTCTGAAAGTGGAGAAATACCAAACGAATCCTGAGATGGAGGATCGGGTACACCGAATAATTCAATTTACAAAGTTTAATACTAATTTTGCAGAAATAGCTGAAGGAAAAAAAATAAGTGTATAGAGCAAATACCTGGCATGCCTCCTATAATCATGGGTGTGGACATTGACAAATATTCACAATAGCCCTGAAAGCTAAGTGCATCACCTTTGTCAATTCTCAAAAAGTTTAAATGCCTGATATCCCTAAATAGGATGGGACATCTGACGCACGGGATCAAATTACTGCATTCACCACAGGGGTTAAAGGTAATGATTTAACCAAGAAGAAAATTAAATCAGTCTTGGTCAAGAAGTTTCGCGAAACTCTCACGAAATGGGCGTTAACATGGTACTCACTCTTACCAGAAAACTCTGTTGACTCTTTTGCTGAGCTTGCAAATTCATTTATAAAAGCACATTCGAGTCCCGAAAAGTTGAAAAGGGGATAGAAGATATCTTCAAAGTTAAACAGGGAAGTACAGAATTGCTCAGAGAGTTTGTAGATACATTCCAACGTGAGACAATGATGCTGCCACGAGTACCTAATAATTGGGAAGTTGTGGCGTTTGCAAGTAATTTGAATGAGAAGAGTTCAAAGGCCACGAGAAAGAGAGTTTGCGGGAATTTCCCGCAACTACCTGGAATGATGTGTACAATCGATACAGTACGAAGCTACGAATAGAAGAATATACAGTTACCCAACCAAGGGCAGAAGAAAGGCCAGGATCTAGACGTTCAGAGTCAAAGAGAAGGTCCGGTAAGAACATGTATGAGCCTTACATGGGACCTGCGGAGCGAGATTCCCCGTCTAAATAAGAAAATGCACGATTTGATTCAAAATCAAGACAAATGGAGGCAAGTTCTTCTTCCCAATTCAAAGAGGAATGGGACACACGAGGCAATGATTCCAGCACTCAAGCAAGAATAGGAGATTATAGTTTCAACGTCAGCACTTCTGAATTGGTGGCTGTTCTGAGAGGAATGAGAGCCAAGGTACAATGGCCAAAAGTGATGAGATCAGAACCAAATAAAAGGAACCCAGATTTCTAATGCAAGTTTCACAATGATCATGACTACAGAACAACAAATTGCAGGCTCTTACAGGGAGAAATTGAATATCTATTGAAGCAAGGCTATCTCACTAATCTGTTTAGTGAGAAGGAAAAACAATCTTACTTGAAAAATAGGCAAGAACTACCAAAGCCTCCATCTCCAAATAAACGTCATAACCGGGGGAGAAGAAGTTAATGAGGTAACATACACGGCTACAAAAAAGACATCAAAGGTCACTATCACCCACGGGAAATGAGTTCACCAAGTTTTGGAAGAAGACAACATAGCCTCCGACGATGAAGATGCGGATGGCTTGATAATTCCTCACAACGATGCACTGGTAATATCTTTACTTCTATATGATACTAACGTGAAACAGGTTTTGATTGAACTAGGTAGCTCGGTAAACATCATTTTACTAAGAGTGGTAAATGAAATGCAACCAAGTGATAGAATTATATCGAAAGCACGATCATTATATAGCTTTGACAATTCAAGCGTCGTTATGAAAGGGAAAGTATATTAGCTACATTTGTATAAGATGTCATCAAAGACACAAAGTTCCAGGTAATAGACGCAGACATGGCCTATAATATAATTCTTAGTAGGCCATGGATTCATTATATGGATGTTGTCCCGTCCACGTTGCATTAAGCCATCAAATTCCCATCACAGTGGGGGATTTGACAAATCCAGGGAGATCAACGGGCATCACAAAATATAAATTCAGTGGTGCTCGCAAATACAACATCCAACGATATAGATGCAAAATAGAAATCACATAATTCAGTTGGGGTCATTTCTATTCACACCTCAACTGAAAGTCCGCTAGGTCAAACTGATATGGATTCAAGACCTGATATGATTAAAAACCATAGAAAAATGAGAATATCAAAACAACCGCGGAGGAGCTTGAAGCTGTAATATTATTTGTCCACTGGCCTGATAGAAACGTTTACATCGGAGCAAACTTGAGCCAAAAATGAAAGGTAAGTTAATTGAATTTATTACGTGCTAACGCATATTGCTTTGCTTTCAGATATGACAAGTATACCACCGGAGGTGCTGACCTATAAGAATGAGAACCCATTACATCCACCTGTCAAACAGAAGAAAAGGAAGTAAGGAGCATTTAAAAATCAAGTAATCCAGGATGAGGTACAAAAATATCTGAAAATTAGTTCAATACGAGAGGTAAAGTACCCTGACTGGTTAGCTAATACTGTTGTGGTTCCAAAAAAGAATGAAAAGTGGTGAGTCTGTGTGGATTATACTAATTTAAATAAGGCTTATCCTAAAGATTCATTTTCTTTATCACACACAAACTAGTTAATTGATTCTACAGCTCATGAGCTTTTAAGTTTTTTAGATGCTTATTCTAGTTATAATCAGATAAAAATGGACCCTCTAGATGAGGAAAAAACCTTATTTATCACAAATATGGGGGCTTATTATTATAAAGTCATGCCATTTCGCTTGAAAAATGCTGGAGCAACATATCAAAGATTGGTGACCAAAATGTTTCAAGAACACCTGAAAAAACTATGGAGGTCTACATAGATGATATGTTGGTCAAGTCAGCACAGGCAGGGAACTATTTTCGACATTTGGCTAAAACATTCAAAATTCTCCACAAGTACGACATGAAGTTGAACCCAAAAAAATACGCTTTTGGCGTGGCTTCAGGTAAATTTTTGGGCTTTTTTGTTTCTAACAGAGGTATTGGAGTAAATCCCGTGCAGATCAAAGCTATTGAAGAAATACCTTATGTACTCACGAGCAAGAAAGAAGTATAGGGATTAACATGTAGAGTAGCGCCTCTAGGAAGGTTTAGATCCAAATCATCGAAAAAATGTTTTAAGTTCTTTTTAGTATTGAAAAAGCAAAATCAATTTGAATGGACTGATGAATGTCAACAAGCTCTAAAGGATTTAAGGCCGTAATTGTCAAAAACGCCCTGTTAGCAAAGCCAAAAAATGGGGAGAGATTGCTCATCTACTTTGTTGTGTCAGAAGTGGAGGTTAGCACGGTACTAGTACGTGAAGACAAAGGTAAACAATTTCCGATCTATTATGTTAGTAAGTTTTTACTATATGCTGAGACAAGGTACCCTCACCAAGAAAAACTTGCATTAGCTTTAATTATGGCATCAAAAGTTACAACCTTACTTTCACTATCATCCTATTTTTGGTATAACTGCTTTTCCACTAAGGAATATATTACACAAGCAAGAATTATCAGGAAGGTTAGCTATATGGATATAGAGTGAATATGATATTATATATCAACCTAGAACTACTTAAAGTCTCAGATGTTAGCAGATTTTAGCTCGAGCCTAATTCCTGAAGCAGAAAAAGGTCTATGAATATTTACTGGAGCTAATACGGGGACCTAGACATTGTTTACTTACGGTTCTTCAAATATTAAAGGAATAGGTTTAGGAATTGTTTTGATTCCGCCATCAGGAGAAATCATAAGGCAGACAATAAAATGTTTCCCAATTACTAATGATGAGGCAGAGTATGAAGCTGTGATTGCAGGTTTGGAGCTTGCAAGAGAGCTTGGTATTGAACAAATTATATTCAAAAGCGACTCGCAGCTAGTAGTCAATCAAATACAAGGAACTTACGTGGCTAGAGAAACACGAATGCAACCGTACCTCAAAAAGGTACGAGAATTATTAAGGCAGTTCCAGACATGGAAAGCTGTACAAATACCTAGGGAGGAAAATGTAGAAGCAGACACGTTAGCAAATCTTGCATCAGTCACTGATGCAACAAATATAGAAAATCCTGTTGTGGTACACTTATTTCATTCGGTCCTCGACCAAACCAAGAATGAGGTAAATTTTAATAATTTAACTTGGGATTGGAGAAATGAGTTTGTGAACTTTTTGCAGTATGGTTCTTCCCGAGGATAAAAAGAAATCCCAATTGCTACAGTTGAAGGCTGCTTAGTATTGCCTGATACGGGGGAATTTGTATCGCAAAATGTTTGGTGGACCTTTAGTACGATGCCTTGGACCTTCACAAATAGAATATGTAGTAAGAGAAGTACATGAGGGGCATTGAGAAAATCATGTCGGGGAAAGATTGTTGGTAAAAACACTAATAAGAGCGGGATACTATTGGCCAAAAATGGAAGATAAAGCAGAACATTTCGTAGCAAGGTGCGATAAGTGCCAACGATACGCTAATAATATGTATCGACCGGCGAAATTGCTATATTCAGTTACATCCCCATGGCCATTCATGAAATGGGGCATGAATATCATAGCAACACTGCCTCAAACTAAGGCGAAGGTACAGTTTTTATTAATTCTAGCCGATTATTTATTAAAATAGGTAGAAGCGGGTGCCTTCAAACAGGTGCGAGAAAAGAAAGTTATGGACTTCATTTGAGAAATATAATATGTCTATTTGAATTCCCGAAGGAAATTGTTTGTGATAATGGGCCGCAATTCATAGGTACAAAAGTTACTAACTATTCTAAAAGTGTAGCGACCCAGCCGGTCGTTTTGATCATTTGCATTGTGTTCAGCTATTTGAAGTCTTGAGTAGCATCATACGATGTATTACGACTTATTTAAATTATAGGTTTTGGTTTTCAGGTTATTCGAAATTGATTTGGGAGAATGAATTTCATGATTGAAGCTTTAAAGTTGGAAGAGTTGACCAAGTTTTATTTTTTAGTATTTGACCTCAGATTAGAGTTTTGATTGTTCTATTAGGTCTGGGTGGTGATTTTGGACTCGGCCGTATTCCCGGATTTACATTTGGATATTTCTAGAAAGTTTCGGCGCTAATTGGCGAAAGTTAAAAATCTAAAGGTTTGGAAAGTTCATAAGTTTGAGCAGGAGTTGACTTTGATGATATCAGGTTCGGATTGTAGTTCCAAAAATTTGAACAGCTTCGTTATGTCATTTGGGACTTGTGTGCAAAATTTAATCTCATTCAAGGTTGATTTGATATGTTTCTGTAGGGGTTTTGGAAGTTGAAAGATTCAAAGTTCATTAAGCTTGAGTGTGATTCATCGTTTTGATGTTGTTATGTGTAATTTCAGGCTTCGAGTAGGTCCTTGTTATATTTCGAGACTTGTTGGTATATTCGGAGGGGGTCCCGAGTGGCTCAGAGGAGTTTCGGACAAGGTTCGGATCATTTGGATCATTTTTGGCTATGCCGGTTTCACAGGATCCTGGTGTGACTGCACTTGCAGAGCCTTGGGCGCAGGTGCGACACCGCAGAAACAGCAGTGGCATCGCAGAAACGGAGAGTGTGCTGGACAGGAGTCCGCAAATGTAGAGTTTTCTTCGCATCTGCGAAGGCGTAGATGCGGTACGTGTGGGCGCAGAAGTGTGCTTTTGGTTCGCACCTATAGTTGCACAGAAGCAGAGCTTTTTTTGCAAGTGCGATGGGTGAGTTTACAGTTCTTCTCCGCAGAAGCGGCATTTTGGTCGAAAAAGTGACACCGCAGAAGCGGCTCCTTTGATCGCAGATGCGAACAGTGCTGGGCAGAAGCTATAATTTCAAGGGTTGGTTATTTTATTCACATTTTTGAGACTTGGAGCTCGATTTGGGGTGACTTTGGAGAGCAATTTCACCACACAAATTGGGGTAAGCATTATTAACTCCGTTTTGATTATATTTCGTGAATCTATTTTTATTTTTTGGCATTTGGTGGAAGAATTCAAAAGTAAAATTTAGAGTTGCCTTTGGCATTATTTGATGTTCTTGAGTTACTTTTGGCTAGTTTTGAGCCGTTTGAAGGTCGGTGCGCACGGGATGGCATTTTTAGAGCATCGTTTGGCTTGCTTGGTATTAGATTTGGCTTGTTCAAGATAAGTAACACTTCTAAACTTGGTGCTGAGGGTATGAACCCCTGAATATATGTGTTGTGTGTTAGTGCTAAGGTGATGCTCATTCTAGGTGATGAGCGTGTGGGTGTGCATTGTGTGAAGTATGACTCGGTTGATTCTGCGATATTGTGTAGCTACCTAATCTTATTTTTATCCATGAAATTTCTACGTGCTAGAGTAACTGAGCTAAGATCCATGTTAGAAATCATATTTAGGCTATATGCTTATTCTATTTACACCTACTGAGGTCATTTTTGTTGTTGAGTTTTTTGCTTAAATTGCATTTACATACTCAGTCATATGCATTCATTTATATATCATATCTCAGTCTCTATTATCATTTTCTATCACATCATGTTGTTATCATTCTTTGGGCTGTTTGGCATGATATTTGTGAGCCCGAGAGACTGAAGAGATTGATAACTGAGTTGGGACCTGAGGGTCAAATTGTGAGTGATATTGATGGGATTGGGCTACGCGCCGTAGCAAGTGTTATTGATTCATGATGGGACCGAGCTGCATGTTGCAGTAGGTATTAGTGATTCATGATGGGATCGGGCCGGACGCCGTAGTAGGCACTATTGATTCATGATGGGATCGGGCTGCACGCTGCAATAGGCACTATTGATTCATGGTGGGATCGGGTTACACGACGTAGCAGGTTATATTAGCTCTTAGGAAGGATCCGCCCCTCAAGAGTCTGCACACCCACAGTGAGTGCAGTTACTATTGATTCATGATAGGATCGGGCTATAAGCCGCAACGGATACCGTATAGTGCTGAGTGATTAAAAGTGATCGAGTGTGCTGAGTGATTGACCTTGATGAGTGGGAGCGTGAGACTGTGATATTGAGTACTCTGAGAGTGTGAGTACATAAGTTCATCATTGTGACGCATTGCATCTGACAAACATACTTGACATATAGGCATAGAGATGCATTTCCTCATGTTACACGATTTTTGTGACATTTATGACTTCACATGCATATTAACATGTAGGCATAGATATGTACTTTCCTCATGCTATCTGAAATTGAATCATCTTATCTATTGTTGAAATTTTTTGGGAAAAATCAAAGGTTTATTACTTACTCATATTTTGATGATTTCGGTGAAGTATTTGGGTTTAACTATTATACTTGAAAAGTACGACTATTTTCCGTAACTGTGAACGAGCTGAGCATCATATCTCTGAGTTATTTCTAGTACCACTTTTATCATATTGTTATGAACTGTTGTTAACTATTGGAGTTAGACTTTGACCTTTGTCCCAACTCGTCACTACTTTCAACCTAATATTAGGTTTGTTACTTATTGAGTACATGGGGTCGGTTTTACTCATACTACACTTTTTCACCTTGCGTGCAGATTTTGGATATTGATGTTGGTGTGTATGGCGGGAACTGGAGTGGAAGGTGTACCTGCGTTCCGATCATAGCTGCCTCATATTCTTGGTAGTTTTAGAATTTTTAATCTGTTCACGTATATTTCAAACAGATGATGTATTTATTTAATATCATCTTTGTAACTCTAGATCTTAGAAGCTCATGATTTGTACTATCAGTCTTTGGGAATCCTTTGTATAAAGTTCAGTTATTTCACCACTTATTTTCTCAATAAATCTTATTTGAATTGGATTATTGTTAATTGGCTTACCTAGCTGGTTGGGCTAGGTCCCATCACGACTAGTTGGAGTTTGGGTTGTGACAAGTTGGTATCAGAGCTCTAGCTTTATACGAGTCATGAGCAAGTGTCTAGTAGACTCTTGAGGATCGGTATGATGATGTCCATACATATCTTCGAGAGGCTACAAGGCATTTAGGATAAACTTTCCATCTTTCTTTCCTTATCGTGCGACATTGATTAAGCTTGAAGCGTAACTCTTTGAATTCCTTCCACTCACTCGTATGCGTATATGAGCGCTCGGTATCAGTTGTACATCGACGGCTTGTGATTCCATAGATGAGGTGCGAGATATGATTTCTATGTGCTGATGATGGGCTAATCCGGAGGACTTGAAATCGGGTTTTGACTATAGCTTGGAATTTTGATTGTGTGAGCATATATATGCTTTTAGACTTATAAGTCTGGTAGTATCCCTATGAGTGGAATTTGTGGTTCGACGAGTGGTTGGATAGCTATATGATGAGTACGATAATACTGCGGGATGTGTTTAGATGGTCCGAATGTTTAAAAAGGACTATTAGGTGCTTGATTTCTGTCTTGATGTGACGTATAGTCTCGAGTTATGAGTGTATTGAATGATCTTTCATGTTTTTTTATTTGTGGAGCGAAGTAGATTCTCAGGGCTTGTTGTTGAGTTCAGACTCAGAAAGATTAGGCGATTACGTAGTAGTTACGACTGTGAAAGGGTATAGGGAGATGTCAATTTGAGGCTAAGCAGGTGGATTATCACCTGTGAGGTAATCTACGGATGTGTGATCCTTATGATGTTGTGTGGAGGCTTTCTTTTCTACCAGTGGGTTATATTTGTGCGATTCGAGTTTGGATCGGTTATAATAGTTGACTTGACCATCACGAGGATGAATGCGAGATTTGCAGATGATTTAAGATATTAGATGGCTAGTGTTACATGAGCTTATGAAGGATTGAGTTGAATTTCGGTGCGGGATTATGGCAGTATTAGAGTGTGGGTATTATGAGTTATCGAGTGTTCTGTTCTATAGCTTCGAACCAAGTGGGGGAGTGTCATCGATGATTTGATTGCATGGTTATGTGTTGTACTGGTTTCGGTTTGAGGCAAACTTGTGAATTAGATATAACTTACAGAGGTTGAGATCTAGGATGACTCAAGTAAAAGAATTACTGGATACGGGTTATGTTAAACTTTATGGGTATATGGAATCATGGAATGATTGAGTTGTTATTTGTGGAAGATGTAGTGTGCATGGAGTAAGAATTTACTCGATTGCGTTAAGGTGGGTTACTTCTTTGGGTGTTGTCGTGCTAAAGGGGCACATGTCGTTCGGCCCGTTTGGGTGGTGCAATTAAGAGTTGAGCAGAGTAGATGACTTGAGAAAGTTCTAATGGATTCAAGATTTATAAATAGCAATTAAGAATTTATTCGGATTTGTACACGACTAGAATCCGAGATTTGCGTCGGATGGTGTCAGGATCGCGGTATTTCTGCACCACTATAGATCTTATATTTCAGTATCACGAATGTAAAGGAAACATTTTTAGATTTACATAAGGTCTCTTCAGAGGTGGTGTCTCGATTGTGGTACTTTGGGGTGCTAAGAGGGAATATAATAGCTTATGGGCCTTAGGGCAGTATGATTTTATGCTAGGATCTTCTGCGGTGAGCTTCGGGTAAGGATTGTGGTATTCTGGCAAGGGGAAGTGTCATTTGAGGGTAATTTGGAAGGAACTCGGAGAAATAGGACAACTTGGTAGTAAGTTGGATTAGCACGATAATGGATATGAACGATTCTTTGGGTACTTATGATGTGGTGAGTCTCTACAGGTATTTTGTGGCAAGGCTCTTGGGTTTGGAGACCTACATGGCTTGGTTGAGCTAGAGAGATTCAGTTCTGATAGTTTTGTTATGTGCAAATAGGTTTCGGAGAGTTCTCGATGGTTTCTACCATGGTTTGAGATGGATATTCCTAGTGGCGAGAGGAGCATATTGCGTACTATGATTTTCTCCTAGTAAGATCAAATGGAAGGTTTCCCACTGACGAGGTATGTATTCTGCTTGTGACTCTGAGTTGATTATAAGATTCTCGTACTTTTCATATGATGGCATGATGGATGAGGTGTGTTGTGTGGGATTGAGATTTACAAGTGCAAATTCACGGTGAAGTTTTGAAGGGAAGGTCATGAATTCTTAGGCAACATGGACGGTTTCAGATGACTAGGTGAATGATATTACTACTTGATATTGCATGAGGAGAGTGTACATTCAGAAAGCACACTGAGTTTTGACTTACAGATGCTTCATTGGTACTGCGGTACTCGCTTGGTTGATCGACTGCTGATATTCAGATTTTTGTTATGTGGAACGAAAAAAATTATAGAAGTACTTTTCGTGGGGAGATCGTGCATGAGAGAGGTATTAGATATTCAAGTACTGGAGTTGGGATCAACTATGGTGATTCATGTGTTCTATGAATTTGGAGACTGGAGTTCTCGGAAGCAGATTGTTTCGTAGTTGTGTACTGTGTAGATGTGGCTAAAGCTAGCTAGATGATAGTATGTGTTATGGTTAGGCTATTATGGGCTTTTGGAGGGTCATTTATCTATTTGTGGATGACCAGGGTTGATTTGAGGGATCATTGGTATGCCTAATAAGAATGTGTATCCTACACCAGGTCGGATTTGTTGACTCAGCACCATTATTGCAGAAAGGTGTCAGTCGATTAGAATTAATCTTATGCGTATCTGATGTGTTCTATGTGTTACTCTTCTATGCTACGATGGATTGTGATTTGTTGGTTATATGCACACATGGTACGGGTCTGTTTGGGTCTTGTAGCAAAATTTGAGCGAGATGGTTATTAGAGTGTTCAATGGTTGATTATGCCTTTGTTATGTTCTTTTTGGGTTGTGGTATAAGGTTTTATTCGCTTCTCCATGGTTATGGTCATGAACTTGTGTACTTGGTGTTGAATTGCTTATGGTTGCTGATTTTGAGCATTGGGGCTCGAGGTATTTCATATAATCGGTGTTTGGATGGGTCATGTACTGCAGCTGGGTTATGATAGGATATGATCCTTTGTGATAGATTCGTGTGTTTTGATTCTACTGTGTATGATAGGTTCTTAGCATTGTGTTGTGGTGGTACTTGTTGAGCTCGCGAGACGGTTCTCTCATTTGAGTCATTTTTTATTTTTGAGTGCATTTGAATTGTAGCATATTGGTGCACGGATTGCACGGCTTGTGGCTCTGGGTAGTATTATTCTGGCATGTCTATAGAGTAGCTTGTATTTTATGAGATGAAGTCTTTAGGCCTGAGGTGGTTGCTATCGAATTTGATTACGGTGTGTTCAAAAGAGTAATATTGGAAGTCAGCTTAGAATTTGGGTTATGGTTCTGGTTAGGTGAGAGAGCTCCGTGATCGGTTGATCTGATGAGTAGTTATGAGTTTCTACATGTTTCTTTCATCATCGACAGTGTTCGAAGGTTTTAGAATGATATTTTGTTTGATACGGGATTTTGGTTACCGGTACCGAGTGTGTTTTGAGCAACTACTGTGGTAAAAAGTTATTGTTGTGAGCATCTGAGTTATGTGGTACATCATATGACGGCATCTTGGGCTTTGGTTATGGCTTGATACAGCTTGATCAGAATTGTACAGTGCGTAGATGCGAGATTTAGGTCTTGTAAGGAACTCCGGATGTTGGGAATTAGGTTCCAAGGTTTATGAGCTAAGGTTGAATTAAAGATCATCAGCTAGGTTGTGGTGTTAGGCTTATATGGATTAGAGTAACATGGGATCACCCCCGGGTATGTGCATAGTAAGGTTACACGGCGATTTGATGGCTTTGGAAAGACTCTTGGCACGTTCGAGGACGAACGTATGTTTAAGTGGGGGAGAATGTAATGATCCGGCCGGTCGTTATGAGCATTTGCATTCCGTTTACTATTTGAAGTGTTGAGCAACATCATATGATATATTATGACTTGTGTGAATCATCGGTTTTGATTTTCAGGTTATTAGGAATTGATTTGGAAGAATGAATTTCATTAGTAAAGCTTTAAAGTTGAAATAGTTGACCAAGTTTGACTTTTTTAGTATTTGACCTCGGATTGGAGTTTTGATGGTTCCATTAGGTTCCGATGGTGATTTTGGAGTCCAGCATATGCCCGGATTTGCATTTGGATATTTCTAGAAGGTTTTGGCCCTAATTGGTGAAAGTTGAAATCAGAAGGTTTGGAAATTTCATAAGTTTGACCGGGAGTTGACGTTGATGATATCGGGTTTAGATTGTGGTTTCGAGAATTTTAATAGCTTTGTTATTTCATTTGGGACTTGCGTGCAAAATTTGAGCTCATTCCGAGTTGATTTGATATGTTTCGGCATGAGTTTTGAAAGTTGAAAGATTCAAAGTTCATTAAGCTTGATTTGAGGTGCAATTCATCGTTTCGATATTGTTATGTGTGGTTTAAGGCCTCGAGTAGGTCCGCATTATGTTTCGGGACTTGTTGGTATATTCAAATGGGGTCCCGAGTGGCTCGGAGGAGTTTCGGATGAGGTTCGGATCGTTTAGATCATTTTAGGCTATGCTGGTTTGGCAGGATCCTGGTGTGACCGCACCTGTGGAGCCTTGGACATAGGTGCAGCGCCGCAGAAGCCGCAGTGTTATTATAGAAGCGGAGAGTATGCTAGGGCAAGAGTTCACAAATGCGGAGTTTTCTTCGCATCTGCAAAGGCGCAAATGCGGTGTGTGTGGGCGCAGAAGCGAAGGCCAGCACAGAAGCGTGCTTTTGGTTCTCACCTGCGGTTGTGCAGAAGTGGAGCTTTTTCCTCATGTACGATGGGTGAATTTCCAGTTCTTCTCTCCGTAAAAGTGGAATTGTGGTCGCAAAAGCGACAGCGCAGAAGCAACTCATTTGATCGTAGATGCGAAAAGTGCTGGGCAGAAGCTATTATTTCGAGGGTTGATCGTTTTATTCACATTTTTGAGACTTGGAGCTCAGTTTTCGAGTGCTGGGAAGTGCTCGTTTTTAGAAAACTCTTTAAAAGGCGCTGAAAATTGCAGAACCAATTGCAATGAGACACATGTCTTGAGCATCAAATAGACATGATGTATGTCTCATCGATTCTGAAGAAGGCATTATGATAATCCGGCAAAGGCAACGAGATATTCCCGCCATAAAAGCTTATCACTTTCCGAATATTCAATTGAGAATATTCAGAAAGTGGAGGGACTATTTGTATTGGTGGAAAAAATGCACAACACATGGACCATCAGCGAGGCGACAAGTGGTGCTTTTAGTTGAGTCAATAAAAGAAAACGAGAAGGGCACGAATGAAACACCCACAGTGTTTCATTAGAAGAGGTACCGGCCCTGGCAGCTGGAAAAGAAGAAATAGGCACGAGATGAATCAAGATCATAAAAGGGGAAGCTTCATGAATCTGTTATAAATATGGAAGGGGAATCGGCATTGATCTTGAATATGGGAAATCTTCAGTTATTACTATAATTGTTACAATAAAATATGATAACGGGCAATCAAGGCAATTAATGTTATTAACAAACCAGAATTAAATAGGAAAACCGTTATAATTATGTATCCTTATAAAAGGACTCGTTCCTTATTTTGTATGGGCATCTGAATATTTTTCAATATACGCAATTATTCTTTTACTTTATTCAATTAAAGTGTTCAATACGCAATTCTGGAAGAGATTAGAAATTAATACTAAGCTTTCTTTCCTTACTCATCATCTCTATTATTTTTTCTAGTCTTTGAATTACCAAGCAAGTGAAGTAATTTTAGTTATCAGTAATCCGATTCTTTTCTAATATTAGCTTTGACCGTAAAGTTTATTTTTGGGTTAAATAGTGCCTTTTATTGATTTCTTCTCAACATTTCTCATAATTATAATAGTTCATTTAAAACTTTTGAAAGCCAAAAGCTTAATATTAAATAATATTATTGGTGTAATAGTCTTGTATGTGTTTAAGAAATGAACTATCTTCAAGAACACATACCTTTCTTATCTTAAATATTCTTATTCTTCCTTTATCTATTTTTTATCATTTATATATAATTTACGTGTAAGACTTATACAAAGTAAAATTTTAATAAAACTCTAAATATTGTAACTTTCTACATGGTTAAAATAAGAAAACAAATTAATATGTAAATTTTAATTAATTATAAGCTCTTAAATATTAAAAAATAATTAAATAACTATTAAATGAAGTGTTTCTTATAATTTTTAACATAAAAATGATAGACTTCATGTAACGATCCGACCGCTCGTTTTGAGATCTAGCGCGTCGTTCGATGGTTTGAGGCCTAGAGTAGCTTCACTTCATGTATGATGACTTGTAAGTATGGTCGGAATTGAATTTCGGGAAGTTCAGGGTTGATTCGAATGGAAAGTTCTAAATTCGAAAGCTTTAAGTTGGAAGAGTTGACCAAGGTTTGACTTTTGAGTAAACGATCTCAGAATTGAGATTTGAAGGTTCCAATAGGTTTGTATGATGATTTCAGACTTGGGCGTGTGTTCGGGTTGTGTATCAGGTAGTCTGGGACCATTTCGACACTTATTATGGAAAGTTGACATTTCGAAGTTTTAGAATTTCATAAGTTTGGTTTGAAGTGAATTTTGATGTTATCGATGTCAGTTTGAGGTTCCGAGCCTTGGAATAGGTTCTTATAGTGATTTATAACTTGTGTGTAAAGTTTCGCGTCATTCCGAAATGTTTAAGTGCAATTCAGATGCGTTCGTCGAAGTTTGAATGTTCAAAAGTTTAAGGAAAGGTTTAAATCGTCGATTCGTAGTTTTGATGTTGTTTGGTGTGATTTGAGGCCTCGAGCAACTTCATATCATGTTTTGGGACTGGTTGGTGTGATTAGACGGGGTCTTGGGGGCCTCGAGTGTGTTTCGGGGTGGCTTCGGACCAAATTTGGTAAAGTTGATGTTGCTGGGTTGCTGGTACTAGTTTTGTTCTTCGCGAACACGAAGGGTCTCACGCGTTCGCGAAGGACTTTGAGTCTGGGCCTTTTTGTTCTACGCGTTCGCGATGGGGAAGTCACATTCGCGATGGGGAACTCGTGTTCGCGATGTGTTAGAAAGTGTTACTCAGCGTTCGCGATAGGCATGTCGCGTTCGCGTAAGAGGTCCTGGCCGTGGAATTTTGCCTTCACATTCGCAATTGAGTTGCCGCGTCGTGAAGGGCAGGCTGGTAAAGCTTCACGTTTGCGAGCCCTGTCTCGTGTTCGTGTAGAGGAGCTAGGAGCGGAGGCAGGTATTGCTTCGCGAACGTGAGGACCATGTCGCGTTCGCGAAGAAGGATGTGCTGAGCAATGTCATCTTAAAAACGGGGGTTTGGCACATTTTCACTCCATTTCTTCATGGGAGCCAACTTTGGGAGCAATTTTGGAGCACCATTTTCATCATCAACAAGGAGGTAAGTGATTTCTTCTCATTGTGAGTTAAATACATGAATTATACATGGATTGGATCATGAAAATTGGTGGAGATTGTGAGATTTGAAGAAAACCTAGAATTTGATATTTTTGGAGTTTTTACCACGAAATTGGACATAGAATTTGGGAAAAATTATACATTTGAGTTTGTGGCGTTATGGGTAAAGTTTATCTTCAAGAACTTTCGGAATCCGGGCACGTGGGCCCTAGGGTTGACTTTGTTTACCTTTCGAGTGAAGTTGAAAATTATTATAAATTGTTAAATTATTTGCATTGGAGTATATTTTGATTGATTTGCACCTTGTTTGACTAGTTTCGGATCGATGGGCATCGGTTCGAGATGTTAGAGAAGCGTTGGAGCCGATTATAAAACTTCGCAGCAAAGTAAGTCTCCTGTCTAACCTTGTGAGGGGGAAACTACCCCTAGGAGATGTAATTGTTATGTGCTACTAGTTGTGGGTGCTACATACGCACGATGTGACTAGAGTCCATACTTATCTAAAGCATGTCTATGTTCGGGTAGAGGACTTTACATAGTATTTAAATTATTTGAACTCATTCTGCTGGCTTAATTAATTAAATTTTATAATTGAAATTGATTTGGATTATATATATATTAGGTCGAGCCTTATCACCTTGAGTTGTTGGCAAGTTACTTGAGAAACGGTAAAGGTTATATTCACTTTGTGCTCATGTACTTATTGTAAGCACATGTCTCGTAATTCGATAACTTTCTTTCTTTCTTGTGGAGCGGGCCGAACACCTTGGTAGTATAATAGATGCATCTATGGTCCGTGCCGGTCGACCCTCGATAGCGCACACATTATTCTGGATGTGTGTAGTACGGCCTCGGCATAATCGTGCGTTATATCGCTAGCGGTCTGAATATTCATGAGATTTTCCTCCCACTGTTACTTGGGATTTATTATGGTGTTCCTTATCGTTGGTTACTGGCACTAAATATATCTGAATTGTTGTGATAGAGCACGAGACTGAGAAATTTATCTTTAAAGGAAATATTTGAAAGATTATGTAACTTACAGTTTTATCCCATTATTAATATTGTGCTTCATATATGCTTATGATTTATCATATTGCTTTATTGGACCTCTAGTAAGTATCGATGTCGGCCCCTCGTCACTACTTCTCCGGGGTTAGACTCTGTATTGCAGTCCACAGAGTCTCTATCGTACCATTTACTTTATCCTGTCTTATTTATATTACGGACAGATGTTGTATACTATTGTACTCCTTAGTACATGGTCATGCACTTGTGACACCCATTTTTGGGATGTTCTAGAATTTGTTTTTGGTTTGCTTAACCTCGATTCACTTTTACTTGTATAATATTTAAATTGTATTTATCTATGACTTTAACGCATTTACGTCTTCACCTAACAAAATTCATGATTTCAAAAATAATAAAATGAATAACTAAGTTGTTAGTTCATCATTGGCTTGTCTAACGGCGATGTTGGGCGCCATCATGACCTATAAAGGGTTTTGGGTCGTGACAACTTAGAGTCTGTTCATCCCCCATTTGCGTCAACTGAGAGTCCAACCATACATTCCAAACTCGAAGTCATGTTGCATCCAAAAAAATGATAATCAAGCTTTTACACCCCTCAAAATGATAATCTAGAAGTTCATTTGGAATGTATGGTTGGACTTTCAATTGACGCAAATAGGGGATGAACAGACTCTTACAGCTGGCGGGCGAACATGGGCTCAGGAGGGTTCTCTGCTTTCGTGGTAGTTGTACCCAGGGCAACGTCGTTGGAAGATGTCGGTATGGAATTCCATAGGTGGGCTATCTCTTGTGAGCAAGGTAGCAGTTGCACGATTTTGATGAAGTTTCTACGAAGAGTTCTACTTACAACCCAACAGTAGGTCGAATAAGCGATTGTGACTGATAATTCGGAATGTTCATGAAAAGTTTAACAAGAGATTACGAGGAATTTAGCGGGTTATCGGTGCGATATCACAGTAATTAAGAAAGAGGAATCATTGTGGGTTCTACATTTATGTGATTGTAGCTTAAAGCTAAGTGGGGGAGCCCACTGTCTACGATTAGATCGCATGGTTGTCTGCTTGTGTGGTTTCTGGTTATCGGTGCATTGGTGGAGTTTTTATGACTAAGAAAAGGGAACACCATGGGTAACTCGAGCAAATGACTTGATGAATGTGTGCTATATTTCACCTTATCGATTCATGTGCAGGTTATGGGAAGACTCAGAGTTTATGCTTCCTGTGGATGTGATGTACAAGGAAAAGAATTCATCCGGTTACTTCTTTGGCAATGTTCATGAGCTAACTGAGCGTTGGAGTTAGATTATATTCGAGACCAGGTTAGAGTGGGTGACTCTCAACAATGGTTCTAATGGATTTAAGAATGTAAGTGCGGTGTCTAAGGATTTTGGGTTCGTTATATGGTTGAAGACCGAGATTTTGCAGCAGAGTATGAAGAATACTTGGGGAATTTTCTATGTTATCATCGGGTCTGCATAGCAGAAATTGGAGAAACAGGAGAAAACAACTTCAGATTCGTAGAGGATCTTTCAAAATGGATGTACCAGTTGGAGATGCTATTGTGCGCATAAGGAGGGTATGAGATGGTTCATGGGTATTGAGATGATGTGGTATCGTGAATTAGGTCACTCAGGATGAGTGTTATTGGGTTTCGTTATGTTTTGAATTGAGCTATTATTATTTCTAAGGCAAGTCAAGAGTAAATTGGAAGAAGTGGGGTCGGTTAATAATGGTTTGAATCAGCATGATTGTGGCAATGATCAGTTCCTTCGGCGTGTTAAGTTATACAGGTGATTTGTGCTTGTACTGGCTTGACAGCAACCATAATTTGCTTGATTTGGGAGGTATTCAATTCCTATGGCCTTGTGTGTAAATGGATCCGGAAAGAGTTATGGTGGTTTAGACCACGACTTGAGGTTTGTATTTTCTGCGGTCGTGGGAATTCAGTTGCTTGTTGCAATGGTTCTTCTGAAATGAGTTAAATGAAAAGTTTCTAGCCAATGAAGTGTTTATTCTACTATTAGTTCACGGGTTATGATGAATTCTTGTACTCTCGCGTTGCAGCATAATAGGTGCAGTGAGCGGCATAAGAATTGGAAATTGAGGATCAAGGTTGCGGCTCAGTATTGATAAAAATGTCACGAGCCCATATGAGCAAGAAGGAATTCAGATGTTCAGAGTAAGCTGGCATTTTCTCAAGTTGTCACATGAGAACGGTGTCCTGTGCAAGAGGATTGTGTATTGATATGCGGATCCTTGATTCACTTTACAGAATTTGTACGGTTAGAGGTAAGGATATGTAGGCTTTGCTACCAGGTGGGGAAGGTCGTGGGAGTATAACCCACGGGAAGATTGTATGAGCTTGACATGTTAGTCACTTGATTGTTAAGGATTAAAATCAAGTATGGAGGTTCTGGTACCGCTAACATGAGAGTTCATGCTTGAAAGGCGCTTTAGTCATTTAGTTGTGGACTGTGGGAGTTTGGTCCGGATTGGACGGCTGCTCATGTGTGTCATGAATAGGACCATTATGGATCCTTGAAAAGTTGTTGGCCCATATGGTATGATCAGAATTGGCTTGAGGTCTACTGGTGGGTCTAATGTGAATGTGTGCTCTACGTCAGGTCGGATATGTTCATTCGGCATAGCATTGCTTACGGAGGAGTCTTCAGGCATTGGATGTTATTCTCATCGTCAGCTATTCCATGTAATATTCTATTGTGCCATGTGGGTTATGAGACGGCTTGATTATTCGCACGTGTTGTGATCCCGTGTAGCTTGTGGTGTTATATGAGCAAGATGGCTCTCGAGATGCAGGTATTTATTGAACCTTAGTCATGCTTGGGTTTTTGTACCGTATAGCACTATCCATCTCCTAAGGTTGTATTATGCACTTGGCGTGCTTGTGGTCGATATTCGGGGATTTCGTAAGTACAAGCATTTTAGCTTGATGGGTGAAACTTTATTGATTGTTATGTGTGGATCGGGTGGCACGCCTCCAATGGTATATGGTTTGGATCTGGTGGCACGCCACCACAGGTATATGGTTTGGATCGGGTGGCACGCTGCCATGGGTATGTTATGTGGATCGGATTACGCGTCACAACGATGTCATGTTTGGATCGAATTTTACTGCAATAGTGTCATATTTGGATCGGGTTGCACGGCGCAACAATGTCATGTTTGGATCGGGTTGCATGCCGTAACAGTGTCATAATTGGATCGGGTTGCACGCTGCAACAGTGAGATGTTAAGAACGGATCCTTATACTTCTTTTATGTGCCTTGTTTAACATCTCTAAGATAGAGTCATAACATCGGTTTGGTCGTTTTATTCGTTACGCGGGCTGGATGGTTCTTTGCCAGAGTTCGCTCTCTCCTATGGGTCACATTCGAGTTGTAGCTTGTTGGAGCTTTGATGGCACTTGGCACTATATGAGATTTTAGACGGTTGTTTGAGACGGCTTATTGCTCGAGCAGCTTGTACTAGGTGAGACGAGATTATTGGACTTGAGATCAATGAGATCGGAGTTATGTAAGGCATATTAAAGAGAAAATATCGTTATTCAGTTCAGAATGAGGTAATGGTTCTTGTCAGGAGGAGAGACTCCATGATTTATTGATTTGGCAGGTGGTAATGAGTTTCTATGCATCTCTTTCGTTGTGGCAGTATTGCGAGAGTTGGAACAAGGCTTATATGTATAAGGTGTATTGTGGGCATCAGATTAGCAAAATTTGCAGTTATTGTGGCCGGAGGATGTTATTATGGGCAAACGACTTATGTGGTGCATGTTGTGATTTCAGCATAGGTGCATGATCATATTTTTGTACAGTGGGTAGTGATTGATGCGATGTTCGTAAGTTAGAATCGGGTCTCGTGGAGAATTTTGGATGTTGGAATTTGGTTCTAAGGCTTGTTAGCTAAGGTTATAGGGAGGATTTTCAGTCTGGATCGAGCTAATGTTCTCACATGGGTTGTGGTGGCACGGATAGGTGCACGAGGTGTTAAACAGTGATGTTGGACAACCCCGGAACAGTTCTTGGCACGTTCGAGGACGAACATACGTTTGAGTGGGGGAGAACGTAACGACCTGACCTATTGTTTTGAGCTCTAGCGCGTTGTTCAATGGTTTAAGGCCTTGAGTAGCTTCGCTTCATGTGTGATGACCTTTACGTGTGGTGAGAATTGAATTTCGAGAAGTTCGAGGTTGATTCGGATGACAAGTTCTAAATTTGAAAATTTTAAGTTGGAAGAGTTGGTCAAGGTTTGACTTTTGAGTAAACGACTTCGAAATCAGTATTTGAAGGTTCTAATAGGTTCGTAAGATGATTTCAAACTTGGGCGTGTGTTTGGATTGAGTATCGGGTGGTCCGGGAACATTTCAGCGCTTATTATGAAAAGTTGACATTTTGAAAGTTTTAGAATTTCATAAGTTTGGTTTGAAGTGAATTTTGATACTATCAATATCTGTTTAAGGTTTGGAGCCTTAGAATAGGTTCATATTGTAATTTATGACTTGTTGGTAAGGTTTGGTGTCATTCCGAAATGTTTAAGTGTAATTCAGATGCGTTCGTCGAAGTTTGAATGTTTGATAGTTTAAAGAAAGGCTTCAATCGTTTATTCGTAGTTTTGATGTTGTTTGGTGTGATTTGAGGCCTCGAGAAACTTTGGGTCATGTTTTAGGATTGGTTGGTGTGATTGGACGGGATTCTGGGGCCTCGAGTGTGTTTCAGGGTGGCTTCAGACAAAATTTGACTGAGTTGCGGGTACTCGTTTTGTTCTTCGCAAATGCGAAGGGTCTCATGCGTTCGCAAAGAAGGACTTTGGGTCTGGCCTTTTTGTTCTACGCGTTCGCCGATGGGGAAGTCGCGTTCGCGATGTGTTGGGCAGTGTTACTCCGCGTTCGCGATAGGCATGTCGCGTTCACGTAAGAGAAGTTGGCCTGGCCGTGGAATTTTGCCTTCACGTTCGCAATTGGGCAGCCGCGTTCGTGAAGGGCGGGCTGGTAAAGCTTCGCGGTCACGGGCCCTATCTCGAGTTCACGAAGAGGAGCTCGGGAGCAGAGGCTGGTATTGCTTCGCAAACGCGAGGGCCATGCCGCGTTCGTGAAGAAGGAAGTGTTGGGCAGTGTCATTTTAAAAATGGGGGTTTGGCATATTTTCACTCCATTTCTTTATGGGAGCCGACTTTGGGAGCGATTTTGGAGCACCATTTTCATCAACCAGGAGGTAAGTTATTTCTTCTCATTATGAGTTAAATACATGAATTACACATGGATTGGCACATGGAGATTGGTGAAAATTATGAGATTTTGAAGAAAACCTAGAATTTGGTATTTTTTACGTTTTTACCACGAAATTGGACATAGAATTTAAGATAGGTTATATATTTGAGTTCGTGGCGTTATGGGTAAAGTTTACCTTCAAGAATTTTTAGAATCTGGGCACGTGGGTCCGAGAGTTGACTTTGTTGACCTTTCGAGCGAAGTTGAGAATTATTATAAATTGTTAAAATACTCGCATTGGAGTATATTTTTATTGATTTTCACCTTGTTTGACTAGTTTCGCGCCGATGGGCATTGGTTTGAGATGTTAGAGAGGCGCTGGAGCCGATTATGGAACTTCGGAGCGAGGTAAGTCTCCTGTCTAACCTTGTGGCGGGGAAGAAACCCCTTAGGTGATGTAATTGTTATGTGCTACTAGTTGTGGATGCTATATACGCACGAGGTGACGAGAGCCCATACGTAGCTAAAGCATGTTTATGTACGGGTAGACTTAAGACTTTATCATCTAATATTTGAATTATTTAAACTCATTCTGCTGGCTTAATTAATAAAATTTTATAATTGAAATTGATATATATATATATATATATATATATATATATATATTAGGCCGAGTTTTATCACCTTGAGTTGTTGGTAAGTTACTTGAGAAACAGTAAATGTTATATTCACTTTGTGCTCATGTACTGTATTGTAAGCACGTGTCTCGTAATTCAATAACTTTCTTCCTTTCTTGTGTAGCGGGCCAAGCATCTCGGCAGTATAATAGATTCATCTATGGTTCCTGCAGCTCGACTCTCGGCAGTATACATATTATTCTTGATCGGGCCGTACGACCTCGGCATAATCGTGCGCTATATCACTAGCAGTCGTAATATTCATGAGATTTTCCTCCCACTAATGCCTGGGATTTATTATGGTGTTCCTTATCCGTTGGTTACAGGAACTTAATATATCTGAGTTGTTGAGATAGAGCACAAGACTGAGAAATTTATATCTTTAAAGAAAATTTTTGGAAGATTATGTAACTTACAGTTTTAGCCCATTGTTGTTGTTGCACTTTATATCTGCTTATGATTTATCATATTACTTTATTGAACCTCTAGTAAGTATCAATGTCGACCTCTCGTCACTATTTCTCCGAGGTTAGGCTAGATACTTACTGGGTACGCCTTGATTTACGTAATCATGCTACACTTCTGCACTAAATGTGCAGAATTTGACAGGTTTAATTGCTGATCATCTTGGCGCGTAGGCACAGCTACTGAGGAGACTTTATGGTGAGCTGAATTCCAGGCTACGTATCGTTGCCCACAGTCTCTATCGTACTATTTACTTTATACTATCTTATTTACATTCCAGACGGATGTTGTATTACTAATTGTACTCCTTAGTAAATACCCATGCACTTGTGACACTGAATTTTGGGATGTTCTAGAATTCATTTTTGGTTTACTTAACCTCGATACACTTTTACTTGTATAATATTTAAATTGTATTTATCCACGACTTTAATGCATTTACGTCTCCACCTAACAAAATTCATGATTTCAAAAATAATAAAATGAATCACTAAGTTGTTAGTTCACCATTGGTTTGCCTAACGGCGAAGTTGACGGCCATCACGACCTATAGTGGATTTCGAGTCGTGACGCTTTAGAATATATTTTTTTGTGTGTGATAAAGATCAAGTTTGAAATGAAAATAAAAAACATTAGTTTTAAATTTTTGTCTTCTATTCTAGGTAAATATTATTTCATTAATAGTATTCCATTGAACGCTAAAATACTCATGCGTTCTTATTTAATCTATATTAATTAAAAGTTAGGTAGTGAAGCATAAGGTTAAGCCAAGTTGCAAGCTAAAATGAAGCCACTTGATAATTTTAAGACAGCAATAATAATTTAGAATTATAAATGGAAACATAATTAATTAAAGTAGTAGTTGAATGAGAATTATTTTTTTAATTATGATAGGAAATAAATTTGACGTATGTTGGCTAATCAGAACTATATATATTATTAAATATGTATTTTAATTCAAAAAATAAATGACATAGAGTAGCTTATTTAGTACAAGCTTTGTATATAACCTTATTTGTGTACAATATACATTATTGTAAGTAACTTTAATTAAACTTTTGTGTATAATTCAGTTATGGTAGGTTTTCTTCTTCTTCTTTTTTTATAGAAAGAATCGTAGGGATTTTAATTTGAAAAACAAATAATATAGTGTAGTATAATTTAGTTAACCTATAATTGTGGTAGGGACGTCTATTGACTAATCAATTAAAGATTGATGAAGTATTCTTTATTTAGTACAAGCCTTGTATCTGACCTTATTTGTGTACAATATACATTACTTTATGTATCTTTAATTAAAATTTTATGTGTAATTCAGTTATGGTAAATTTTTTTTTTAGAAAGAATCAATTAAATTTTTATTTTATATCTTACACATTCCTTTTAAATTGAAATAATAATTCTTTATTTGAAAAATAAATAATAAAAAGTAATACAAGCTTTGTTGTATCTAACCTTATTTGTGTACAATATAGATAACCATAGGTATCTTTTTGATAAAGAAATAATCAAAATACACTTTTTGACATTTACACACACCATTTATAAAAATTAGTTTTTCAAAAACCTAAATTTTTTTTTTAAATTGAGATTGAAAAATCAAGTGTGAATTGATAGGAGCTAATTACTATAATAAAAAAAAAAAAATTTAGCAGACCTTATTGATTTTTTGTCATGCCTCATTATTGAATCTGTAGAGAACTTGATTTTTTCTTAATGAAATATGATCTGTAAATGTGTAAAATTATAAATATAGTAATATATTGTGTATCTATATTTGTTAGAGATGTAATATTATATATGATATTTTAGAATATTTTTAAGAGCGATTTTAGGGAGTTCAGCTTAAACTCATGTATATATACTCTTCTTTTTGGGAATGAAAAAGCAAGGCAGATCCATCTAAAATTGTGCAATCTCTAATGTATTACCTTTCCCTTGAAGTAGTAGTGCTTTGAATTCTTCTTTTTTCTTATTTATGAAACTTTGAAAAATTTATGTAACAATTATATGATATTGTTCCTATTGTTTAGTTCATTCATTATCTTGAAGTATATCATCAGTTCTTAAAAGCAATTAGTATGATTTTTTGGTCAATTTGAAGATTGTAAAGTTTATCAAGTTAGATATAAAATGAGCCTTTCTGTGAAGTTCACAATTGAATCATATGTATGTGTTATATGTAATTACAGATAATTATTATATTTAAATTTTCAGTCTAACATTTTATTATATCATCCATCATTTATTTTGAGTACTTTTCATTTCAGTAGGTTTCTTGTTTGGTTAAAGAACATAGAATATACTCTTTCGAATATATATAAATAAATGGTAATAGCTATAATTGTTAAATTTTAGAGAACACCCATAATCTTTGTGATGTAATTATCTCAACTGATTGGACGCATGTTATGCATTGTTCTTTAAAATAGAGTGCCAAGGACCGAGAATGGGATGCATAAAAAAAAGGACTTCTTTATAATATAAGATGGTATCGGTTGACTCTCTAATCATTTTTTTTATTAGTGTATGCATCAAAAGAACATGATTTGAAATAGCATATATATGTAGAATAGATGTGGAATTGAGTTTGTAATTCGTCTTTACTATGACTTAATTCTTATTTGCTTATCTTCAAACCATTTTATGTAATTTGTTTTGCTTTTGCAAATAACGGAAGTTGTTATTTATTTGATATACCAGGAGTACAATTATTCAAAATATTTACTTTCTTTTTACTACTTTTTAATTATTTAAATAGTAGTACTTTGATAGTTACTAAATTATTGTACATCTACAAAAAGAAAGGTCAAATTACTTTTAAATAAAAATTATTTTACGTTGTTCTGTCATAGCTAGACCTAATTTTCTTTTTTTATTACCCTTTTCTTTTATCCTCTCAACCGATTGAATTTTATATAATGAATGAATTTCTAACTATAAAATAAGAGTGTGAAAATAAATTAAATTTAAGAGTTAGACTAAGTATTGCATAATGCAACAACGAAATAAAATGGTTTAAAGGGTTGAAAAAATAAGACATACTATAGTTTGAGATAAGAAATTATTTTTGATTTGTGATAAGCAATGACATACAATGAATAATATTACATAATTCGAATCTTAAGAAGTAAAGTCAAAATTAAAAATATTGAATAATAAATTTTCTGAGCAACGTAATAAATTTTAAACATACAATGAACTTTCTCATATAGAAATCTTTTAGTAATTAAAATAAAATAGAAGAAAAAAATATTTCGTTAATAGACGTAATACAAAATAAAGAATTATTAAAACATTAGATAAAAAAGTAAACGAGGAAAACCTATATATCATAGAATAACAAATATACAAAACGGGGGATAGAGAAAATGCTAGAATATTAGAAAATAAAGTAATGAAATACAAAATTATTATTCACATATTTAAATATTTAAAATACTATTAACAATATAATAAAATTTTAAAAATTAAAGAATTAAGAGAAAGAAAATATATATCAATGACATATAAAATGGTTATGGACAAGGATACTAAGTCATTACCAGAAATTTTTATATCAATGTAATAATACGAAATATCCGAAAATGTAATAAATTAAAAATAAGAAATACAAAAGTTAATTAATGACTATGTAATTAGTTTTCTTTAATTTCATTATTTTATTTTTGGGTACAGTGCATTAAGATACAAAATTCTCAATTTTGTTAAAATAATGATCTATTATGCTAAACAAAGCCAGACCATGGTTGGACATAATAGATATTTTTTTGATATTATCCGTGCATCGCGTGGGTTCTAATACTAGTTAATATGATACGATGGCTAAAGGCTAAATATTAGGACTTCTTACTTAGTTTAATCAGAAAATATTTAATAACCAAAATTTTAGATGATTTAAATGTCCTAAATATTAGGAAAGTAACTTAAATTATAATTATATCCGATGTAAAATTTATTTTTAGAGGATAAAAAAGGTGAACAACATTTCGCTAAGGTCCTTTTTGTTTTTAGTATATATATAGACAGATATAAATTTGGCTAATATTTATTTTTTATGTTAATTTATGAGACTTAACTATATATATATATATATAATGATTTGATATGAACACGGAATAAATTTTTCCATGATTTTGTGCGGAACCGAATCATTTTCCTTTTCGTTTTTTAGACTTAGGGAATAAATCTTTCTCCTATAATGGCAATAAGACAGCTACCAAAGTTTGAAGAATCTACATAGAATTCAATAAGTTTTCTGAAAAAGATAAAGAGACTTTCCCTTTGGGTGATAGCTGTTATGAGAGAGACAAACAGACGAAGTAAGAAACCAAATGACACAGATTTGTCGGTACTCATTTTTGTGTTTTTTTAATCCTTTACTTTAAATATAGTTACTATACTGTTCACTTAGTTTATCTAAAGATTAGAATAAACCCTTAATAAATTAAAGAATATGATATTGTGGGTGCACGCCTTTCTTCATTGTCGTACAATCATAAACCAAAATGTTGCCATTTTGGACTCAAACGACAAAAATAGGTGAAAAAAATTATTTGATGATATTTTTATATATAGCATACATTTTTACTGCACTATATCTTAAGGGCCAATTGCGTCATTAATTTCAGCGAACTTATTCGAACAACAAACGTTGGCTCACAAGGTTCCCCGAAGTGTTCGGGAAAAGAATTCCACCAAATATCACCAACATCAACAGCCTTGATTCCGCTCAATAGCCTCAATTGGTGACTCCTATGTGATCTGCTCATGAAGCGCCTCCAAGTGTTGCCTAACAGGCGATAGCTGTAATCGACTAACGCCGCTAATAGCAGTTTACTCCACCGGTTGAAATCCAGTGAGCCTCTCCAGCATCTGTAGATAGTCATGCCTCCTATATTCCCTAAGAGCAGGCGGGTGACAGCAAGACCGTCAACAGGCAACCTGAATAATACTTCCACATCCTCTAGCGTGATGGTCGCCTCGCCGGTAGGTAAATGAAATGTATGTGTCTCAGGCCTAATACGCTCAATCAAAGCCGTGATCAGGGGCCAACTGAACTACAGCCAACTGACCTCAATAACCCGATAAAAACCAATTCGAGTGTGGCATGCGTGTCACGACCCAAAACCCACTATAAGTCGTGATGGCGCCCAACTTCGCCGTTAGGCAAGCCAACGGTGAATTAACAACTTAGTTATTCATTTTATTATTATTAATTTAAGTCATGAAACTTGTTAGGTGGAGGCATAAATGCGTTAAAGTCATAGATCAATATAATTTAAATATTTAAACAAGTAAAAGTGTATCGAGGTTATGCAGACCACAAACATATCCTAGAACATCCCAAAATCCGGTGTCACAAGTGCATAAGTATTTACTAAGGAGTGCAATAATAACACAATATCTGTCCGGAATGTAAATAAGATAGGATAATGTAAATAGTACGATGGAGACTTTGTGGGCTGCGATACATAGCCTGGAATGTAGCTCACATGTCACGATCCAAATCCACTATAGGCCGTGATGGCGTCCAACGTCGCAGTTAGGCCAACACTTAATTATTCATCTTTATTATTTTCGAAATCATAAATTTTATTAAAGAAGGCAATCTACACTTTTAAATCCACGGGAACATACATAATTAGTAGTTTATAAAAGAAATAAAAGGCGATAATAATATATAAACCTGTAAGCATCACTAACATATCCCAAAACCCGGTGTCATGAGTGCATGAACATTTACTAGGGAGTACAATAAATAATACAACATATGTCTGAAATGTAAATAAGATAGAATAAAGTAATAGTACAATGAAGACTCTATGGGCTGCGATGCGTAGCTTGGAGTGCAGCTCACTATAAAGTCTCCTCAGCAGTTGTGCCTACACGCCAAGGTGATCACAAAATGAACATGTCGGATCCTGCATAATTAGTGCAGAAGTGCAGCATGAGTACGTAAATAAACACGTACCCAATAAGTATCTAGCCTAACCTCGGATAAGTAGTGACGAGGAGTCAACATCGACACTTACCAGAGGTCAAATAAAGCAATATGGTAAATCATAAGCAGGTGTAAAACACAACAATAATAAAAGGGTAAAACCGTAAATCACATAATCTTCTACAAGAATTCTTTTAAAGATATGAATCTCTCAGCCTCGTATTTTATCTCAACAGCTCAGATATGTCAGGTACCAGTATCAAACGGATAGGGAAATACTATATGAAGTGACGGGCATCAGTGGAAGGATGGTCTCGAGAGTATTCTGACTACTAGCGATATAACGCACAATTATGCCGTGGTCGTACGGTCCGATCCAGAATAATGTGTACATTACTGAGGATCGAGCGGCACGAACCATAGATGTATCTATACTTCCGAGGCATTCGGCCCGCTCCACAAGAAAGGAAGAAAATCATTGAATTACGAGACACGTGCTTACAGTACAGTACATGAGCACAAAGTGAATATAATCTTTACCGTTTCTCAAATAACTTGCCAACAACTCAAGGTGATAAAGCTCAGCCTAATATAAATATACATGTCTAAATCAACTTCAATTATAAATTCAATTAACTAAGCCAGCAGAATGAGTTCAAATAATTTAAATATTTCATGAAAGAGTCCTATGTCTACCCGGACATAAACATGTTTTAGCTACGTACGGACTCTCGTCACCTCGTGCGTACGTAGCACATAACAATTACATCACCTAAGGGGTACTTTTTTCCTCACAAGGTTAGACAAGAGACTTACCTCGCTCCGAAGTTCAACAACCAGCTCCAACGCCTCTCTAACTCTTCAATTCAAATCCAAACAATCCTAAACTACTCAAATAATGTGCAGTTCAATCAAATTATACTCCAATGCTTATAATTAATCAATTTATAACAAATCCCAACTCCGCTTTAAAAGTCAATAAAGTCAACCCTGGGGCCTACGTGCCCGGTTTCCAGAAAATTTTGAAGGTAAACTTTACCCATAGCATTACGAACTCAAATATATGATTTATTCCAAATTTCATGTCCAATTTTGTGGTAAAAATCCAAAACTACCAAATTCTAGGTTTTCTTCAAAATCTCACAATTTTTCACAAATTTCCATAGAATCTATGTAAATAGCTTACAATATGCGGGAATTACTTACCTTGCAATAGGTGATGAAATCTTCCCTCCAAAGGCTCCAAGAATCGCCCAACCATATGAAAAGTGAGAGAAATGGGCTAAGTCCCGAAATAAAAACTCACTGCCCAGGTCCTTCCTCTTCTTGATCGCGAAGGCCAAACAGCCCTGCCCCTAAAATCTCTTCTTTGCAGACGCGACGCCCAAAACATGTTCGCGTTTCCCAGCCACTTCCTCTTTCGCAATCACGAGCCCCACTGTGCGATCGCATAGAACAAATCTTCCCAAACAGGCCAGCCCCGTTAACTCAGCGTGTTTGCGATAGCTCCCACGCAAACGCAAAGAACCTCCAGCTCGACGTTTGCGAACGCGACACCATTTACGCGATCGCGTAGAACAAAAATTCCACCAGTCCACTTAACCCTTTGCGATCGTGGCCCTCTTCTCGCAATCGTGGAAGAGGAAACAAGATGCCCAAAAACCAGCAATTCCACAAAGTCCAATATTAGTTCGAACCCGAGACACACCCGAGGCCCTCAGGACCCCGTCCAATCATACCAACAAGTCCCAAAATATAACACGAACTTAGTCAAATCCTCCAATCATGCCAAACAACATCAAAACTACGAATAGACGATCGAAACCTTTCTTTAAATTTTCAAACATTCAAACTTCGATGAACGCGTCTGAATCATACTTAAACATTCTGGAATGACGCCAAACTTTACGCACAAGTCATAAATCATGATACGAACCTATTTCAAGGCTAGGAATCCTAAATAGACTTCGATAACACCAAAGTCCACTTAAATTCAAACTTAAGAAATTCTTAAAATCTTCAAAATGCCAACTTCCATAATAAGCACCGAAATGCTTCCGGGCCTCCCGATACTCAACCCGGACCCAAGTCCGAAATCAGCATACGAATCTATTGGAACCTTCAAACCCCGATTCCGAGGTCGTTTACTCAAAAGTCAAATCTGAGTCAATTTTTTCAACTTAAAGCTTCCGAAATTAGAGTTTTCTTTCCAAATCAACTCCGAACTTCCCGAAACTCGATTCCGACCATACGTACAAGTCATAAAACATGAAGTGAAGCTACTCAAGGCCTCAAACCTCCGAACGACGTGCTAGAGCTCAAAAATGACCAGTCGGGTCGTTACATTCTCCACCACTTAAACATACGTTCGTCTTGAACATGCCAAGAACAGTTCCGGAGTTGTCCAAAATCACTGTTTAACACCTTGTGCACCTACCCATGCCACAACAACCCATATGAACACACTTATTTGAACCAAACTGAAAATCCTTTCTGCTACCTTAGTCCACAAACCTTGGAGCCCTATTCTAACATCCGAAATTCTCTACGAGGCCTGATTCCAACATACGAACACTATATAAATCCCTACACACTATATCAAAACCTGATCATGCACCTATGCTGAAATCACACCATGCACCACATAAGTCGTCTTGCCATAATAACATCCTCCGACCACAATTGCTACAATTTCACAAACCAGATGCCCGCAATACACCTCATAACACATATAAGCCTTGTTCCAACTCTCGCAACACCGCCACGACGAAAGAGATGCATAGAAACTCATTACCACCTGCCAAATCAATAAATCACGGAATCTCTTCTCCTGATAAGAACCATTACCTCTTTCAGAACTATATAACGATATTTTTTCTCTTTAATATACCCTACTTAAATTCGATCACACCGATCTCAAGTCCAATAATCTTGTCTCACTCAGTACAAGCTGCTCGGGCAGTATGCCACCTCAGACATTGACTAAAATCTCTCATGACGCCATCCATGCGCCAACAAGCTACAACTCGAATATGACACATAAGGAATAACAGACTCTGGAAAAGAACTACCCAGCCCGCGTAACGAATAAAATGATCGAATAGATGCTATGAACCCTTCTTAGAGAATGAGAAATAAAATACACAAAAATAAGTATATGGAACCGTACTCATCATCTCACTGTTGCGGTGTGCAACCTGATCCGCACATAATACCGTTGCGGCGTGCAACCGGATCCAAACAACATACCTGTGGCGGCGTACCACCCCATCCACACATAACAATAAATAAGGAAATATCCATCAAGACATAATACCTACGAAATACCCGAATACTGATCACAAGCACGCCAAGTGCATAATACAACCATGGGGGGATGGATAGCGCCATACGCTACAAAACTCAAGCACGACTAAGGTGCAACAAATGACCTGCATCTCGAGAGACATCCTGCTCGTATAGCACCACAAGCTATGTGGGATCACAACACACGTGCGAATAATAAGTCGTTTCACGACCCAAAGGGCACAATAGAGTATTACATGGAATAGCTGACGATGGGAATAACAGCTAACGCTCGAAGACTCCTCCCGATACTCAACCTGAACACACGCTCAAGTCCAAAATTATCATACGAACCTATTGGAACCTTCAAATCTCGATTTTGTGGTTGTTTATTCAAAAATCAAACCTTAGTCACTTCTTCCAACTTAAAGCTTCCGAAATTAGAATTTATCATCCGAATCAACGTTGAACTTCCCGTAATTCAACTCCGACCACGCGTACAAGTCATAATACATGAACTGAAGGTACTCAATGCCTCAAACCGGCGAACAATGTGCTACAACTCAAAACGATCGGTCAAGGGTGGTCCCCAATAAACTCCTAAAAATCGTTAATGCATCTTGGATGGAAGTTCTGGCTAAGCATCTCTCCATCCCAGATATATGAAGACCTATGGCCCGCTTGGACCTTAAGTAGCTCATGAGAAATAGGTCCAGGATACACAGTCGGGCGATCAGTAATGATGTCTGTAAATTAAATAATATTAATAAAAATATTATTCTCTTTGGTCGTTTAACGTCTCGAAATATCTTGCCATATTTTTATTATTTAATTCATAAATTTTCTTATATTATTGATTATTTTGATATAAAGTATTTATTTATATGTTAGTTTTTACGATTTTACGACTAAAATTCGGCCGAGTCTTATTTGTACTGTCAACTTTTGATCATTTTTTTTCGTCTTTATAATAACACTAAAATTTTAATTTGTTTAACTTATCGAGATAATTTTAAATAGTTTTAATAATTATTTTTACATAAAGTCTTATTAATTATTTATTTCGTTTGTAATGAATTATATGTTAATTTGTTACCTTTTACACAAAAAATCATGAAAAGGTCTCTTTTATGTACTGTCAATTTTGTATTAATTTCATTCGTCATTAAAATAATACTAAATATTTAATTTGCTTAACTTATCTATATAATTTTTATATAAACTATTATTAATTATTTATTTCGTTCGTAACGATTTATGTGTTAATTTATTATATTTTGCACAAAAACTCGACAGGGTCTCTTTTATTTTATTATTCATCTGTAATTGATTACTCTAACTAGTTACGTTAATGACGACACGTTATTGTTCTATGCTAAAGGAAACTTAAGAGCACTAAAGACACATACTTATTGTTTCAACAATTATAATTATATTCAACAACTAACACAAAATACTAACTTTATAACAATGGCATAATAAATAATTTTCAAATAAATTTACTGAACATTAATTAAATTAGGGTAAACATACCAAATAAACACACAAAATCATGCAATAGATTACTACTAATATATATATATATATATATTGCCTCTTTTTCAACCAAATTGAGCACAAATCGCGTTCAACTCCACGAGGCAGCCTTGGATCGTGTCATTTATTGATAAAATAAGAACGACAACAGATTTTGGGGATCAAAGTAGGCCCTAATGGAGTTTTTGTAAATAAAACAAATTGGTGGGAGAGGCGGAACCGTTTTTTGAAGCTTCTATGGAGGAAGAGAAGCTGTAGTGATATTTATATAAGTTATATGCACTATATCTGACCGACTTTTCAAGTTCAACTATAATTCACATAACATATGCGCTATAGTTATATTATACTGAGTGTTTTAAAATAGTAAGCATAGCGGATATATTTCATGCGTTATACTTTAACAGGGTAAGTGGTCGTTAAGATATAGCGCATTAAAAACATACGCTATATATGAAAATGTATCAAATAAAATTTCTACCTATTTTTGTTTCTTGAGTCCAAAATGACAATACTTTGGTTCCGGACTACAACTAATAATGTCGTATGCTACGTCTATGGTGGGATAAATAAAATATCTTCATTCTTATTCCGAGATTTGAGGTTCGAGCTTTTAATATAAATATCTTACTTTTTAAAATAACATAACACAGACGAAAATCTAGATTAGTCAGGATTCCAATGTAGGTTCCAAACATCAGCGAAAAACAAAAAGGAAAAATATTTAATGTTCTCCTTTAAATATTATACTAGTTAGTAAACTATGATCCAAGATTCATAGCAAAGCCATACTTTGAAGTTTATGAATTTTTAAGTTGTCGTCGAATTGATAACTCATTTTAATTATTGAATTTATAATTAAATATTTATATGTATTTAATAAAATAATTAATTAAATATAGAATAGTTACGAAATTCGTCTGAACTCGTAACTGATATTATAGCTCCGCCCCTAATAACACCGCTTGGTCTAAGGTGCTTTGTCATTTTCTTTCCTTCAGTGAAAATATGTTAATGGACAAGACAATTTTCAACAAAATGAGATAATCACACTACAAACTGATTTTATCAAGAATGTATTTTTTCATAAAATAAAGAGAAAAATATTTTGCACTATACCGTACAACAGGTAAATACTTATTTATACATTATTGACTTTTTACATAGAATTATGTCGGTGACATGTGGGTAACAATTATATTAATCACGAGCAAGATCAGATTGGATTCCCTTTTAAGGGTATAAAAAAATAAAAATAATGACAACTCCAAAAAGAAGTAAAGAAATGTACGGATTTGACTGTAATGCCTTTTTTCTACTCTTAGGTGCTTTACTATTTACAGAATAATTAATTAAAAATAATTTTCCGTTAATTACCAATTTAACATTTATCTAACTTGTTTTTACATATAAAGAAATTTTCTTTCGCACCGACTTAGCTAAGCAGGAAAGTTGAGGAATAAAGTAAGGAAAGCAACCCACGTTACTGACCAAATTATTACTATATGAAATGCCCGAACTAATAAAGTCAAAAATCAAGTGATCATGTTTTTCGAATAAAATAAAAAAATAATGAAACTTGATAACTCCAAATAAACCATTAAAAAATTAGAATAAAATATTATTATCACTAATCGCGTCAACTACATTAATTTATCATAACTAACTGATAAATTAAGGTAAAAATATATATTAATTATAAATTATTTGTATTTTATCGTGCTTAGGAGCAGATATAGTGCTTCGCATCGACACCATGTTCACCCGAACTTAATATTTTCTTTGCGGGATATAGATTCTTATTTAAGAATTCTTAAAATTTTAAAAGATATTAAATTTGAACCTATAGTTTTAAATGTACACATATCCCTTATACTCAACAATGCACAACTTTATATCCGAAAACGTATCACTATATAGTAGGAAGTATGGGTGTTCATGATTAGGTTTGGATCGATTTTTTTCAAAAAGAAACCAAACTAAGTAAGTTGATTCTTCAAATATTGGAACCAAACCAAACCAATTAAATTAATTTTTTATTCGATTCGGTTTTTATCGATTTTTGTTAGTTTTTCGGTTATTTATTAATTTTTTTCTTAAATATGAGACATACACTACCAAACACATATTCGGGCGAGTACATTTTCAACGTAACACTATCAAACCAAATGCTCTTTGAGAAATCTATCATTTACCAAGATATATTGATGACAATTCAATCAAATAGTGTTACATAATTTAATTACCAACCAAACTAGAATATAAAAATAAAGAAATAGATTATTATAATAACAAATAACTAGACTAAAAATATAAATGACTAATATGTACGATAAAAATTTAGAAACTTTATAATATATATATATATATATAGGTGTAATAATAAATTTAAATAGCTACTTCTATAGTCGGTTTGATTCAATTTTTCGGTTATTTTTTGATTAAAACCAAAACCGATCCAAATTTGATCGGTTTTAAAATTCAAAATCAAAACCAAATCAAACCTAAAAAGTATCTATTTTTTGGTTGGTTTGGTTCGATTTTCGGTTTGGATCGATTTTTGAAATTTTTATGAACACCGGTAGTAGAAAGAGAAGATAACAAGCAATAATTAATTAGATCAATAAATAAAGATGTAATTACTAAAACATTTAATACTAAAATTTAGGCATCTAAATAGGGAAAACAATACAATGATAAGATCAAGGAATAATAAGATTGCTACACTTCGAATTTAGTAAAATAAAATGATGATTGAATTTAATGTGTGTGAATATTTTTCATTATCCATTTAGAAGGCTTTTTTTAACGTATTAAGAAGGGAGGAGGAACGACGCAACTGACGCAATAGGTGTGGGAGATCATAACTTCCGCCCGACATCTACATCAAATTAACTAAGTTAAATTTAAGAGTTAAAACTAAAGTTAAAAATAATATATATTAATTAATTCGATGCAAAGTTTAATTAAAATACGTCACTTGATACAACTAAAAGGGAGACTTGGAACAACGACAAGTTATCTTCATATGATCTATGAGTCACGGGTTCGAATCGTAAAAGCAATCACTAATACTTATCGTAAGGTAAATTGTCTATTTTATATTTCTTGAAGTGCAGCTCTTAATCGGACCTTGCCGTTGTGCTTTGTGCATCGGACTGCAATTGCACAAACATGATTTGGATGGAGACATCATAGGTTCTTTAAAGAGGCCAATTCTGTAATTACACCACTAAAAACCGTGTTAACACGGTAAAGGTTTAGCAAAATCAATCACAAATATTAAACCCCCTTAATGTGGCGGGACTCAGATATTTTTTCTATAATAAACACAAGGATCCAAAAAAAAAAAAAAAAAGAGGGTCCCAACCACCTCAATCTGCGGAGATTTTCTTTAAAATAACATAGTATATAATATAAGTATAACTTTGTATAACTAATATATAATTTATATACTATTTTAAAAAAGTAAATAATAAATTTGGCAAGCTATTAATATAAAGATTCTAATTTTTTTTGCTCGGGTACCTATACTATGATCCGACTAATTGAAATTCGGAATGATGCATATTGGTCTATTAAAAGGTTTTCCTTTTATTTTTAAAGCTTAACAACTTGTTTGGATGTTTGTTATGTATTGTTTTATAATATATCGTATAGTATTGTATTGTATTATTTAAAAGTATATAATGACTGGATCGATTGTATTTGTTTTACGTTATTTTTATGATGACATGCACTAATAATACGAAGAATAAACTTAGAATATTATAAAGAAAAAATAAGGTACGAGTTAAAATTGTTATATAAAAAGGTAGGGTAAAAAATAAAATAGGATTATTTAATGATAAAGAAATACAATATGAGAGTAAGAAATAAGGTAACGATGCGGCTACACCAAATCAATTGTTTCATAAAGTGATACTTTTTGTCGTTACGTAACGACAAATTTAACAATACGATATAACAAAATTTAAGTAACAATTAAAATAAATTTTTTATTTAAAATAACAATACGATGCAGTACAACATGTAATCCAAACAAACTGCAAAGTCTAAGTTTTTGATTAAGAATGAAAAGATTTTAATTTTTAGCCATTCCATTATAATGATAGTTGTTATATGCCTAAATTCATTTCATTTGGGGGTTCAATGGTAGAAATCATTCTCTTCTCACCTTTTACCTGACAAATAAATTTACCCAGATGAGTAATGTGAGAAAAGAAGCTCTGATATTTTTAATATTTTCTACAGAGAGAGAATAAAAGCCAAAAGGGACCATATGAAAAGGGGGTATAATAAATTAAAAGAGAAAGGAGACAGCTAGCGAGGGGCACAATTGCACAAGGCCAAGAATCTGAAAATAGGAAAATGACATATAAACAGTTTCTTTCTTAAAAGGAGTAGTTATTTTCATTATTAATTTAAGGTTGATTTATATTTGCTCTATCTTTACATATACAGATGTGAAGATATACATACAGAGATATATATCTCTTCTTCCTCCACATCTGGGGTTGCTCAAAAACACATTCTTGATCAAGATTCTTACCCCAGAAGTGTAAGGGAAAATTTTGAGTATTTCAAGATTTCCTGATATAATTTTATCAGTTTCCTAACATACAGGTACTATACTGTTTTCTTTTTCTGGGGTCTCTTTTGTGTATGTGTGTGTGTGTGCGTGCATTCTTTCATCAGAAAGCTGATTAGTGAGCTTTTTTTCTTTTTTTTCTTTTTTTTTGTGTGTGTGTGTGTTTTAGTGTTAATTTTTTTCATCAGAAAGCTGATTAGTGAGCTTTGTTCTGTTTTTGTGTGTGTGTGTGTGTGCATTTTTCTCATCAGAAAGCTGATTAGTGAGCATTTTTTCTGTTTTTTTTTTTTTTTTTGTGTGTGTGTGTGTGTATTTTAGTGTTAATTTTTTTCATCAGAAAGCTGATTAGTGAGCTTTGTTCTGTTTGTGTGTGTGTGTGTGTGTACATTTTTTTAATCAGATAGCTGATTAGTGAGCTTTATTCTGTTTTTTTTAGTGTTTGTGTGTGTGCGCATTTTTTTTTCATCAGAAAAGCTGATTATTGGGTACTGTTCTGTTTCTGTGGTATTTGGTTTTTATCATTTTCTGTGTCAGATCTTTTCAGATTCATTGCATTGAGTCTTTGCTGTCTCTTTCTCATTGATTACTGCTAATTTTGCTTGTCTTTCAGTATTGAGTTTTCTTTAGTTTTTTTCAACAAGATCTTGGCTCATTAGTTTTCTTGAATTAATATGGCTTGTATAGTTCAAGCTTTGATCTTTAGATGATTGAATTATTTAGAAAGGTTGGACCTTTTTCTCACTATCAACTCAACTTCAAACATTTCCTGCTTCTACTGCATTGACTTTTATAGTGCAAGATTTGATCTTTGGATTAATGAATTGTTCATAAAGTTTGAATCTTTTTCTCACTGTCAACTCATATAGTGCAAGATTTTATCTTTAGATGAATGATTCATAAAGATTGAATCTTTTTCTCACTTTCAACTCATATAGTTCAAGATTTGATCTTTAGATGTATGATTTGTTCATAAATATTGAATCTTTTTCTCACTTTCAGCTCAACTTCAAGCATTTCATGCTCCTACTGCTTTTTTTTTTTCTGTGTGTGTGTGTGTGTGTGTGTTCACTTTCGGCAAAACTTATTTGAGTAGTAAAAGTACAACTGCTTCTTGGTCAACAATTGAAGTAAGGGCAATTTCAACTTACCTTTATTGTACTAGCTTTTACACTGTATTTCCTTTCTTTTTTTCTTGTGTTTTTTTTCCTTGCATGGTACAAGTTAGGTGCAAATTTTGCCATATTTCTAACTTACATTACTGACTTTAGTGCCCAAGAGGGCCCTCATTTGGACAGCATAATTTGATAAAATTTTGGGCCCTATATCATGTGGAAATTTAAAGATAAAGTGAACATGTAAATTCTGGTATGCTCCCTACTCTCGATCTTAGCAGATCTAATTAAGAGTGGTAATTCTTTGCAAAAAAGAAAGAAAAAAAATTAAGAGTGGTAATAAATGCCTTCTTTTTAATTAGATCTGCGATTGCAATTCTTTGATAAAAGAACCTTGTACCTAGTTTGTTATAGGTATTACTGCTGAATATGTGATTTTTCAGAATTCAATTGTTGTAGTACATTTTTAGTAGTGACTGTTGTATACTTTTTGGCTGACGTCTTCCCAAGTTAAGAATTTATGCTGCATCCTCCTTTCATTTGACATTATCGTTTCTCTTTTTAGTTAAAGCAAGATGATGAGTATCATATTCTTGACCCCCAAAAAAATGATTGGTATATGTTTCGCTTCCCATTTGCTTGAGTATATATTCTTTCCATGCCGTTCTTCTTGTTGATGATCCACTTAAAAGAAACTGTCACTTACGTGTTTTGCGTCGAGATTTACTAATTGAAGAGGTGGAATGTTTTACATGGTTGTTTTGCTCATATGCAGGTAACTGATAAGGATTAGGAAACATGAAGCATAAAGATGGAAAACCATATCAATCAGATAAAAGTTCATGGAAAGTTCCCATGGCATTAACAGTTGTGGTATTGTGTGGGCTTTCTTTTTACCTCGGAGGAATTTTTTGCTCCGAAAAGGAGAGATATGTAGCTGAGGATGTTAGCAAAGTAGTTGAAACTCCCAGTGGAACTGCTACAAAAGCTGTTCAGATCAAAGCGATTTCCTTTCCCGAATGCGGTGCTGATTTTCAGGACTATACTCCATGCACAGATCCAAAGGTATTAATAATTTATAGTCTTCTTATCTTAACTTTAATCTTGGAGATATGATTTTGGTATTACCGTGTGGTCAGGGGCAGATTTGCTGCCCAAAATATGGTGCATGTGAACTCATGGTCGCTCCACCAAATTACGTATTTTATGTATATATTTCCTAGAATTGATTTAATATTATTGCTAGCCACCATGCTCCAAAAAAGGTTGTATGATGCACTTGGTTGAATGAGGAGTTATTTTCCCAAAGGAACATGGATCGATTCCCACATAATACTTTCTTTCTTCTCCTTTCTTTAGTGGTGCATGTTCTAGAAATCCTAGATCTGCCTCTGCATCTGATTTAGTCAATTGTGCTAATGATGTATTTTGATGATATCACAGAGATGGCACAAATATGGTAAACATCGGCTAACTTTCTTGGAACGCCATTGCCCTCCTAGTTTTGAAAGGCAGGAATGCTTGGTTCCCCCACCAGATGGTTATAAATCGCCAATCAGATGGCCAAAGAGCAGAGATGAATGTTGGTATAGGTAATGCTTCATCTTTTTGAACTTTACTTGTCAATGCTTTGCTGGATTTGTTCATGATCGTTGAATTACTGGTTGGATCTGGCTTCAGGAATGTTCCATATGATTGGATTAACAAACAAAAGTCCAATCAACATTGGCTTAAAAAAGAAGGGGAGAAGTTCCTCTTTCCTGGTGGTGGTACAATGTTTCCCAACGGAGTCGGTAGCTATGTTGATTTGATGCAAGATTTGATTCCACAGATGAAAGATGGGACAATTAGAACTGCCATTGATACTGGATGTGGGGTAAGCGACTGTGCTTTTAGTCTTTGCGGTGGAGCTTTTGTTTCAATATGTGTTGCCAAATATGAAATGAACAACTTCTCCGCCATTTTATGGTTTGTTTCATTGCAGTTTTGACTTGCATTTAGCCTCCAGCTGAAGTTTAAGTGATTGATTCATATCTATGCTATGTATATGCTGAAGTTTTTTATTACTGATTTCGGTACATTATCACTGTTTGTAATATCGTGTTTTGACAAATTACTAGACAAGAAAAAAGAATTATAACATCAGATGTTTCTCCCAAGAAATTTAGTTGTAGCATGTGATACAGAATTTAAGTAAAGCCTAATGCTGTCTTCATCTTCCTATAGGTGGCAAGCTGGGGTGGCGATTTACTAGATCGTGGTATCTTAACAGTCTCTCTTGCCCCAAGGGACAATCACCAGGCTCAGGTTCAGTTTGCGCTCGAACGTGGAATTCCTGCAATTCTGGGCATCATTTCTACACAGCGTCTTCCTTTCCCTTCAAACTCTTTTGATATGGCTCATTGCTCGAGATGCCTAATTCCGTGGACCGAATTCGGTAAGGTGTATGATGTCTTATCTTTGCATTGCATGGCTTTTCCAAATTCTTAAAAAGGGATGTTTGCAAAATTCAGCATCTGCGCCTAGTTCATAGACAAAGGAAGCAAGATATTAGCGGTGATGCTTTTTACTAATTTTACCTCATTATTATCAGGTGGAGTTTACCTTCTTGAGATACATCGCATACTCCGCCCTGGTGGTTTTTGGGTCCTCTCTGGCCCACCGGTGAACTATCAACATCGTTGGAGAGGATGGAATACCACCATTGAGGAGCAAAAATCAGATTACGATAAGTTGCAGGAATTGCTAACTTCAATGTGCTTCAAATTATTTAACAAGAAGGACGACATTGCAGTGTGGCAGAAGTTGTCTGACAGTAGCTGCTATAAGAAGCTCGATAATCCCGACAACTATCCAGCAAAATGTGATGATGGTACTGAACCTGATTCAGCGTGGTACACTCCTCTTCGGCCTTGTGTGGTTGTGCCAAATCCAGCTGCTAAGAAACTCAAGTTGGACGCCCTCGCCAAGTGGCCAGAGAGGTTGCATGTTGCTCCGGAACGTGTTTCTGATGTCCGTGGAGGTAGTGCTGGTGCCTTCAAACATGATGATGATAAATGGAAGGTTCGGGCGAAGCACTACAAGAAGTTGCTCCCCGCGATTGGAACCGACAAGATCAGAAATGTAATGGATATGAACACCTTGTATGGAGGTTTCGCTGCCGCTGTGATTGATGCTCCAGTATGGGTCATGAATGTGGTTTCATCTTATGCTCCAAATACACTTCCTGTGGTATACGATAGGGGTCTTATTGGAACAATTCATGACTGGTAACACTGATTTATATGCAAAATCTGAAGCTTAAATTACTGTAGTCGCTCTTTATATTTATGTTTCGTTAAGCTCTTCGTTTGTTGCTCCCTAGGTGTGAGGCTTTCTCAACATATCCTCGGACATATGATCTCCTTCATCTTGATGGTCTCTTCTCTGCTGAAAGTCATAGGTAAAAAAGCATTTACCTCATGTTCAAGCTTCGTGGCTTAATTGCATTTTATCCTGCATCATTACTGGAGCGAATCGGTCTTAACCCCCTTCCAACTAAAAGGCTATGCATCTATTTTTAGGCTAGCGAACTTGTTTTTTCCCCTGTCATCAGTTATCTGTATCGTACAAAAACAACTACGCCTCAGCCGCAAGCTTCATATTTAGTACTCCGTACTTAAGGAGTTATGTGTATTGTGCAGATGTGAAATGAAGTATGTTCTGCTGGAAATGGATCGTATTTTGCGACCCAATGGATACACAATAATCCGAGAATCCAGCTATTTTGTAGATGCTATTGCTACTATGTCGAAGGGAATGAGATGGAGTTGTCGTAAGGAGGAAACCGAATATGGCGTAGAGAAGGAGAAGGTATTGATTTGCCAAAAGAAGCTCTGGTATTCAAAGCAAAGTTCATGATATGAGAACAGCATATGATAAACAACTGCTGATAAAGTCTCTTTGGAGAGAAAAGTTATATATTTAAGATACCAGCCCATAGGAGAAAAGTAAGTCCACGCAGCTCATATATATATATTCGTTTTAAAGATCATTAAAAATTGAGATTTTGAATTGAAGTATTAATAGCCAAATAACCAATGCTAGTAGTTTAATGGCTTTGTCATGCAATATATTCTTTGTAAGGCCCCTAAGTCTTTTGCTCTATGCGCCAGCTGGCTCTCGGGGATTTCTCAGTTATTAAAAAAAAAGCACGTCCTCTTTGGTTGTATTCTATTTTTCTTTTCTTTTTTCAAATCCCTCTTAGAGCTGGCTGTGATGTATGTATCTTTTGAAACGTGAAGACATTGCAGCTATTTATGTACCTAATTAGATTTGTTCCTTTTTGAAGTCTCTTTTCAATGGACTATTTAAGCTTAGTGTTTCTTGTTACACTGATCCTAACTCATGAAAAGTGACCAAATAATATATGTATCTCATGTATTGTGCAAAAAAAATCTTTACGGCTCGTTTGGTATGAGGGATAAGAGATAATTAATTCTGGGATAAATTTGAGTTGAGATGATCCTACATTTAGTTGGGATAAATTGCGGTAAAATTAATCCCGGGATAACCAGATTAGTTATCTGGGCATTGTAGTGTTATTTTTATCTCTATGGGAGGATGGGATAACAATCCCGAAATAATTTATCTGGGATAACTTGTAGTCCAACCAAACGATCCCTTGGCCTCTGGGGCCTGGTTATAATAGCATCTTCTATCCTATCCCCACCTGGGCTGGATGCAGGATTAGAGACGAGGGAATTTAAGCTTAAAAAAAAAAAAAAAACAGAGGCTAAAATATCATAGTGAAAGTCCAATCCATGAGACATTTTTCTAACTCCTCTTACTTCTATACTGGAAGTTTTCCTTATATAAATGAGAAAAAACAATCTATGCATATACGTAAAAGTTTATTTTTAATATTTATTTGTAATATATAACTTTTCGAAGGGGAATCTAAGAGTAACGGTAAAGTTGTCTTTGTGTGACCTATAGATTACGGGTTCGTCACTGATGCTTGCATCATGGTAGGCTGTCTATATCATGCCCTTTTCTGGACCTTGCATGAAGCGGATGTTTTGTGCATCGGGTTGCCCCTTTTTTATATAACTTTCTGGCGAGTCGTGGAAGCAACCGTTAATGCTTGCATTAAGGTAAATTGTCTACATCATACTCTTAGGATGCGATCTTTCTCCGGATCCTGCATGAATACAGAATGTCTTATGCACGGCTGCCAATAACTTTCCGATGAAAGGGATTATTGACCACTCTTGAGATGATAACATTGATGATGATATACAAGGGCTTTAACCTACTGATGATTGACAAATGAGACTTGCTTTAGTTGCTGGAGTTTGGAGTATTGTGGAAATTAAGTAGGAAAAAATCAATTTTGAGATCATTTATGGGTCAAATGTAAGCCACCAAACTCCCCAACCAACTCCTAAAGCTACTTTAAAACAGAGGAATTGATATCTGAGTTTGTAATGGACCACAGAATGTGCCAAATCCTCCTCATGTTTAGATTTAACTACAGCCGATTCCAATCTGTTTGTAATTGAGGGCGTAATTGTTGTTAGCTTATATTCACTATACAAACAAAATAGTCTGGTCTGACGTCCCTGTTCGAAAATTCCCTTCGGAACAAATACAATCGAAGAGAAAAGCTAAATTCACATGCAAAAAATAGTGATCCATTAATTATTTACTTCATTTGTCTCAATTTATGTCATGACTCAAATTTCGAAGGTCGAATTATTATTTTTATCGTGATTCTCATATATTAAGAGCAGTGGTGAAGTTGGAATTCTTATTAAGGTGATTTAAAAATCAAAATTTAAAGAATACAAACACACTGAGGATTCAACAATCACTATATATATATACACACAATATAATTATCCAACAAAAAACCCCTTGCGCCGTTAGCTCCAACCTAAGAGCTTTTGTCGATCCAATTAGGTAAGTTACTCTTACGATGGTAAGTGTCACGAGGGCGTTTTCTGTCCGCTGAAAACCTGTCCGTTGTTCGTCCGATTTCTTTTCGCTTTCGAGGTTTAACACTTAAAATAATTTCAAAGGCAGTAGAAAATAAATAAGGCACATGCAGAATTACGGGAATCCTTTCCCAACCTTTTTATAATAAATGAATTACAAAGAAAAATCTCGAGTTTGGGAAGGTGCTTCCACCTTTGGCAGTCACCAACTCACAAAATTGCCGACACTTTCACAATCTGCCTAATAAAGCCCCTGCCTAAGGCATTTCGTGCTGCCCACTGATTTTGGCAAGCAATGACACATAATTTACCATGCTCAAGCCTTGACATAGACAGCCCTATGCCTACATCCTGCGCGTTTTCCCTCCATAGGTACTTAGACCTTTTTTAGGTGCTACTAGCACACATATTTATGGTGCAGTCAGCCCTATTCAGTTTTCCTATTTCAGTTGACTTCCCCCAACTGATAGGCCATGATCAAACATGATAAAAAACATGCATCTACTTAGCCCATGATCAGCCACGCCTAGACAAGGCAGTTGTAACCATCCAACTGCATAGCCATGTGCGCAGCACACTTGGTAACCGCTCCATGCACTGCATGTGCGTGTTTTGGCCAACTGCTGCACGCCCAAGGGTGGCATTGCGCCCAGCCTTGCTCTTTTGACACTGCTCCGCGCCAATGTCTAGCCACAGCTTGTCGCCCATGACTTAGCCGCACACACGCTCGCTGCCACAGTCGCTTGTGCATGTCAAGTCGCCCTAACTTGATCAAGTCTGCCCATGCCAATGTCGCAGCTCATATTGGCATCAAGTCACCAAGCCATGATGTCATTTTCCTTGCTAAATCGTTTGCCCACAAAATACTTAGGTGCCAGTCCGCCCACCTAAGCCAAGGCAACACTGTGTTGCCAATGCCACTGCTTTGGCACTAAACCGACTTGTCTTAGCGCCTAGGTCTTTGCCCACACTACCTTGCCAAGCTTCTGTCCAGCCTGACTTGCCCCCTCAAGACCTTGGCCTTTGCTCGCACACAGCTCCACTCGTGTTTTTAGTGTAGTCCGTCACACCTTAGCCTTGCAACCAGTTATTGCTATTGATAATGCCCTCATTGTCTTGCATATTGATTGCCCCGCACATAGGTCAATGGCAAGGCCATCAGGCCAAATCCTTGCCACAGCGACGCCATATGCCGATCGACTTTGTCAACGGTCTAACATTAAGCTAGGCCTTAATAGCATATGGAATGTACTACCTTGGACTTTGGTCCATCTCCAAATGCAATGTGGACCAAAACCATACCTAAGGACTAATTCAAGAGAAATTACCAATTACGTCCGACCATAAGTAAATTAGTAAATTAACCAATTCATAAAATATTACTAATATTAGTCACGTGCTACCAATATTAGCCAATCAGCTATTTATAGCTAAAATAAATCAAAATTTTGCTTTTTTTTAATTTGATATTGTTGGAATAGATTGGGTACATCTTAAGGAGCTTGAATCTCAGTTTTGGGATGATTTAGTGGAGTTTTGAGGTGGTTTGAATTGAATATCCGAAGTAGAAGATGAACGTGAAAAAAGATAATATGTGTATCACATTGTGTATCATTTGTGTATCACATATGGATCATATATGTATCGAATGTGTATCACATGTATATCCATGTATACCTATGTGTGAGATACATGCGTGATACATGTATGGTTGGAGAATTTTGTAAACTCGATTTTAACTCTGAATTTTGATACTAAATCGGTCCAAATCACCTCTAATCTTGCTCAAAATTCATATATTGCCCTCATCTATTTGTTTTAACGAATTCCAACCATACCCGTTCAAATGAAAATCTTTTTTGCCTAATTCTTTTAATATTGTATATCATTGCTAATGAATTTTGACTCCAAACTAGTCTAATTCACCTATTTTGTAAAAATTTATCTATTGCCTCATCTATATATTTTCAACAAATTCCAAACAATGCCCATTGAAAAAAAAAATTGCCTATATTTTTTGACTGTTGTATATCATTGGTAATATTTTTGATAGCATAACTAAAATAGTTAGTTATTACTAAATAGTGTTTCTTTTTGGTACATTCCAGTAAGATTCCTCTAATTCAAGTCTGTTTTAGGCCTAGTCCATCATTGTAACAAAAAATTGACCGACGTGCCCCCCAAATTAAAGGAGTGGTCTTGGCGGAATGTTCAATGGTTTGACCAATTTTAGTGAAATGTCCCCATTCTTTACTTGAATATCATAGTTATTTAAAAGTTTATAAATCTTTTTTCGTGGTGGAAAGTAGAAGGTTAATGATCTATTATTGTTAAAATTATTTGAATGTTGATAATTTGTGTTTAAATTTTTTGTTCAAATGCTGATATAGTGATTTACTGTAAAAAGCTCAAAACTCCATTGTTGGATCTTAGAAAGTATTAAAGAAGACAAAATTTGTCTTTTTAATTTGGTATTATTTGACTAAATTGATGATTAGAGATAATTTGTGTTGATATTAGAAGCTATGTTTCAAATTTGAGATTATTTTGGAGCAGATTTGGGGTGATTTGATCAAAATTAAAGTTGTAAATTCGAAGAACAATTTGTAAAACAACACAAAAAGTATGCCAATCGGTAGACTTTCAGTAACAACTATACAGATAGGTAGATTAAATATAGCATAAGCACTACCAATCTGGTAGAGAATTAAATCTCTAAAGTGCAAAATCATGTCAACCGGGTAAGTTTGATGAATAATTTAACAAATACATAGAGCAAATATAATATAAACTCTATAAATCCGATAGAGTAATCATAAAAAATAATAACTATATGCGAATTTGAGGATCACTCTTTAAATATTATCAGTTTTAGGGACATTCGACTAAAGTCAGCCCCTTGCGAGGTTATTCCTGTCAATCACCCTCGTCTTAAAGTCTCAAAGTTCTGGAAATGTCAAATCTTTATGGATTAAGGTACTTGATATTTGATAACATAGCAAAGTTCAACAGACTTGAATCCCTCTTTCAACAAATTTGCATCAAATTTTAGTGATTGGTTTACTCAACATAATTTTTAGTTTATTTATCGTTGCACTTAAATAGAGATATATTGATAAATCACAACGACAACTGACTAATCACTTAACTCTACTCAACCAATAACAACTAGCAAATTTTTTCCAAATATTTTGTGACCAGTCTTGACAACTATTTAACCAAAATAAAAGCAAAAACAACAGTAAAAACGAGAAAGATACAAAATAAGGAATATGATAAAAAAATAAAGGAAAAAGAAAAAGGACTTTTTATACCTTTGTGAGGCTAAGGATATTCACTCGAGGATTGTGTTAGAAGAAATATAGTTAACTTTTTTTAAAAAAAATTAAAAAATTTGTAGTCGCTATTTTTCGGATATGCTCTGAATAAATTCTGCTAGTACCTTAGTTAAATCATACTAAAAATATAAATCATATTAGATAAGCCTAGTGCGACGAGCTCAACCGTAAATAACCCACTCCTATTTGAGAATCTCCGGCACCTTTTCGTAACATGTTGCACTAGTTGTTTTGGAATCGTGGCACCACCGCAACATCTAACTTATACACCTCACTATCCACCCAATTTTTCTCTCTTGCAATTTGCCAAATGCCAATTATTATTCAGAGTATGCCATCTGTTTATCATATAAAGGCTAATCGGATAACATTGCAATGTTCCCATTTTCACCGACTTTTTATGACCTAACTTGATTACATGCAACCTTGCATATATGGTTTATACTAAATTATAATAAATATTATTATTTTTAGTAATAAAGTGTGAGGAGAATGTGTATAGTATTAATTAGAGATTAAATCAGGATTTACACTGAATACCACATGCAGGCACCAACCTTAACTTCAAATTTTCCCCTTCTCTCTTCCTCTACTTCATAAGAAAGATAAAAAATACAACATTACAGTAAAGGGTTCAAACTTCAAAACATAAAATTTGAAACTTAAAGTTATATATTAATAAAATAAATCAAGAATATCAAACCACATAAAGATAAGAAGAATTACTTTACATTCAAACAATACACTGAACACAAAAAAAATTAAAAAAGTCATAACTGATTCTCACCAAAGCAGAAGTTTTTCTGCTGGTCATTGTTCGGCCTGTACTTCCAGCCATGTCCGCTCCTTCTTAGTTTTATCAAAATTCTAATAATAATAATGATAAATTCATAAGTCAAATCTGCTTAGTAAATGACTCTTTTCCGTAATCAGGTAAAAGAAGGTTGTTTAATGTAATTTTGATCCGGATAAAAAAATTTAGGGTCGGATACTGTTAGTAAGTCAAGTTTACCAGATCCAAAATAAGACCAATTTGTTGTTTCAGATCTAAATTGCTACGTGGCCCAGTGAAAAATCACCACATCACTAAATAGAAGGCCCACAGGTTCTGCCGTTAGTTGCGAGGGTAATTTTGTTAATAGAATTAACGTCATGTGCTTTTTTTAGAGAAATAAGTGGACGGAGGGCATATGTAAACCATTTAGTAAATAATAGAGGTAGTTTAAGCCCTTTTATGTTAAACAAAACCACTATCTACTATTTATACTTAAAAAATAATTTTGACCTTTTATACATATAATATTGTATTATAAACCCGCTTGCGCCTCTAGCTCCGCCCATGCAGTACTAACTAATATAGTCTAATAATGACAACACATGCAAGGATATAGAGATGAATCTAGAATTATTTTTATCAGTAATATTATTACGTTTTTATCATTAAACTCATGATACTTTTAAAATTATGAATTCAAAATAAAATATTTTTGAATTTTTTTTCTTACGAATATATCTATGTTTCGTCTAAAAAATATTAAAATTAATTGAATAGTTTGATTACAAGCTCCATCTGCTATTCAAGTACATATGCTATACACCAAGTCAACAGAAACTTGCCATACTCACATGGCTTGACACCTGTATTGGGTCGAATATAATTAAGTAAAGCCGGGTCAAATAATTATAAATAAAGCTGGGTCGGAAACTACTGAAGTCAAATTGCTTGGGCCGGAATCACGAAGTTAGATATGAGAAACGGAATTGGTTCGGTTGGTCAGGAGAGATCGCACGATCGAGGGTCGATCCTGATCCCTTGTACTTCGCCTCCGAACAGATTTTATGCCTACGTCTCGCCATGATATTTATGCTGTTATTTTGAAATATTAGGTGTATTAAGTCCCATAATAAGTGGGACTTTCCTTGTAATCCGTTTATAGCTTTTATTGTAACCTTTGCACTTACCCATGTAACCTTTGCATTTACCCATGTAACCTTTGCACTTACCCATGTAAATTAAATGTATAAACCCTTACACTAACCCACGCAAAGGAGGTCAGTTTATAAGGATGAAACATACCCCCTTTGCAGGGGACCTTTTTCCGGCGAGATATAAAATTTTTATCAGTTTAGAATCAGCATTCTCATTACTTTTTCCTACAATTTATTATCAAACCACAATTTGATTGTTCTATTGTTATTTCAATTCCGAACATACGAAATTCGCCTTCATTTGACAGCAAGTTAATTTACAGATCCTTAACCCTACTATAAATTCAACTGTTATCCAATTTCAAGGGTAAACAGTTTGGCGCCCACCGTGGGGCTAAGGATATTAGTAAATTTCTTCCAAATAACGAAGGTATAATTCTGCGGTTGTTTCTGTGAAAGTTTCTCCGTGAAAGGTATAATAAGCATGGCTCAAGTACCTCCTCTCAGGAACGAGGCTAACGAACAAGGAGAAAATAACAACTCGGTCGGACATGAAATCCC